>VZTF01009271.1:1769307-1921800 GCA_013397755.1 Cnemophilus loriae | reverse complement strand
AAAAAAAAAAGAAAAAAAAAAGAAAAAAAAAGAAAAAAAAGAAAAAAAAGAAAAAAGAGGAAAAAAAAACCACAAAAAACCCCCAACAAAAACCCCAACAAAAACCGACAAAAAGAACGACAAAACAAAATTTAACCAAAAAAGAGAAAATAATTTAAAAAAAAAAAAAAAAGCAACCCCAAAAAGAACCCCAAACAAACCTTACTGTCCTCTTATCCATGGGAACCATTCATCTTCTTTCCCTTTCCCATCTACTGTCACAGACAACACACATTTGCTTTTGTCTGTGTAATCACAATGAATGGGTACACAGTTCCAGTGTGCCTCTGCCACTGTTGCACAAAACAGTTGACTGAGCAAACCCAAAAGGAGCGTGAAGGGGGTTCCTTTTAGCTGAACAAACAAGTGCTCTCCTTACAAGGTGGGATCGGACAGTTAAAAAGTATAAGGAAATATATAACAAACTGTTGCTCCAATACCCGTTTTGAAGAAGTCCAGTCCTTTCTCACTGGTCAGTTGAACAGGAGCAGCCTTTTCTAGATATGCTAAGTGAAACCAGTTATGCTCAGCAAGTTGAATAGTTGGGAAGCCTTCATATTGGAGGTGAAGGATTGACATTCATTGTGAATCACATTTTGAGTTCTCCTGCTGTCACATAACCAGCAGCTTTCCATAACAAATGGGAGCCAAGAACTTCCGAAATTCAACTCTTTTTGTCTCAACAAAATTACACTAGAAGTCTTTGAACATTTACAATACAAATTATCTCCTTGGTTGGATTCCATCGTTTTTCTAATACCTACATGTTGTTGAAAGTAACTCTAGTTTATTAAGGATGCACAAAAATGTGTTAGCACAGATAAAGAAACTATTTTTTTTGAAATATATAGGACAACTGTTTTCATAAATGTGCAATAAAAACAGTAAAGATATACTAGGATACGAGTAGTCAAGAGAAAAGATTGTAATACGATTGCTGATTTTTCATTGTTTGGGGTGGTTTTGAATTTGTTTACTTTTATTTTTGTGGGAACATTTCACCCGCTGAGTGTATGAGTATTTGCTTTTTAAAAAGGCTTTTTAGAGTTTACAGTAGAATCAATGGAAGGAAAAGTTAATAAGGGCTGTTTTTAAAAACTTTACATTCCTTCCTATTCTCTAACTACACTTGGGAAGTGCACTTTAGAGATGTTTGCTGTGTAGCTGGGAAATGAAGGAAAACTATAGAAAATGTTCTCTTAGGAAATAAAATATAGTTACCTACTTTCTAGCTATGAAATACCCCTTGATAAATATTAATGTTGTAAGAACATTTAATCACTGGTGCATAATGCGTTTTTGTATACACTTTACAGTCTATTAAATTCTGGAGAAAAACAAAAAAGAAGATAACCATGCTGCTTAAGCGGTTCAAGATGCACATGTTAAGCTGCGAAGCTCAAATATTTTGCAAGAGTATTTGTTTTGATAATGTTTTGCTACAACCTGGACTGAGGAGCCTAAAACGATCTGTGCAAATACGACAACAAAAAGCACCAGCTAATGCAAAATTCTTCACTACTGGTTTGTTTCTATAATTCCTCCCTTCCCTTCCTTGCACATGCTACATTTTGTTCAATAAAACATGGTGCTTTTTTATTTATTTTCTTTTCTGTTAGAGGCACATGTATTAATTACAGTGAATTGATGCAAAATTGGGGGAAAATGTAGAAATGCAAAAGAAAAAGCCTTAACTAATGGTAGAATGTAGACTTTTGAAAGGACAGAAATGTTACAGAAAAGTGATGGAGCAATAACTGGGCAGTGCTCTGGTACTGTACAACAGCTGATAAGTCACACTACTGAGAAAGCTCTTACTAGGTGAGCTCTTGTTCAACTGACCTCTTAATTCTAGTAAGTGTACATGGTCAGTAAACAGTTTGTTATAACCTTTATCTACCTCTGCTGTGCAAAGGCCATCCAACATCCATTTCTGTGATGTTTCTCATGGTTTTTTGTTCACACCATTACTCACTGTCATCTATTTTTACACTGTACCAATACAGTACCTAGTCTGGTTCATCTCGATTGAATTGGCACCTGAAGAAGAGTTTTTATTATTTCTCTTTTGTTTCATGGTGAATTAATGTAGAGATCGATCTTTAAGGTATTTTATTTCTTCTTTTCTGCTCTTCTTCATTCTTCATCACTTATTTTTCTATAAAAATGTTTTCAAGTGGTGTCAGTGAAAAATGACTCCTCCACTGCTTGGCTACACTCAGTCATGTGTCATACAGTACGAGAGAGACAGGAGGAAAAACAGTGACAACAGCATCACATGCATAATGTAGCCTAATTAAACTTGGGGAAAGTGAAGCAGAAAACAATTACAGACTTTCAATTACAATTACAAGATGTAATAAATTCGTCCCCCTCTCCCTACCTGGAGTTAGTGCCTGCAGTTCAATGGTCTGTGAATTTTCTCTGTCATCTTTTTGAGGTCTATTTCTTTAATTTCTGAAACAAAGAGTCATGTTGCAGTTGAATACTGCTGGGGTATCTGTTGCCATTTTCACTCTAGCAGTGTGGTAAGCAGCTTCTCTTGGTGGTACCTGAGACATCAGGAATAGACAAAGACTCTTCTATGAAGTTAAGCAACATGTAATCATGTATGATGCAAAATTCCATCCCATCCATTCTTCATTCGTAATAGTTTTTCTGGCACAAACTTAAGCATGCTTGATATTGTGCACATATTACTTTTTTTCAGAATAAATTTGCATCTTGCCACTGCTATAACTGCCATCTTGTTCCATTTCTCCTTGTACTGTATACCTAATACATACATGATAAAGAGCTGGCTTAACAAAGAAGTAATACTAAAATATTTCTGCAAATGACTGACGAGAAGAAAAAGAAAAAAATAATATTTATTTTATGATGATATGGAAGAAATTAATTTCCCATGTCTTTTATCATCTTATTTTCTGCAATAGGGAAAATGCAGATTTTGTGCAATATGTTAATACTGCTAAGCCAAATGTCATATAACATAACCAGAGCTATATGTTATTCCTTATTGCATTTGCATTCAGTAATACAGTATATTGATGCTTTTCTTTCATTAAAGAGACAGTATCTTTTTTCTTTTTTTTTTTTTTTTTAATATAGCAGGTGAAGGCTGTCATTCTGCACACCATAATTTAAAGACAAAAAACCAACAAAATGTTAGAATGAAGTTTTAGTTCTATAAATGATGAAACCAAGCCATCAGCTGCCAAAGAATCTGTGGAACAATAGTTACAAACCAAACAAATATATTTCTTCTTGAGGGTTAAAAATAATTTTATTCTCCATGGCTAAAGAAGAAAGAATAAAAGAATGAGAGCTGTGTTTCAAACAGCAGAGATTGCAGGTGTCATCTAGTACACTATTCCACAAAGAATCTGTGGAACAATAGTTACAAACCAAACAAATATATTTCTTCTTGAGGGTTAAAAATAATTTTATTCTCCATGGCTAAAGAAGAAAGAATAAAAGAATGAGAGCTGTGTTTCAAACAGCAGAGATTGCAGGTGTCATCTAGTACACGTTGTGACTCTCAACTTATATAGTTATACTCTTCTATTATAGAGTGAGAGACAAAGACATTGTCTTCTGCTCTCTCTGTATTTGTTATAATAATGAATGTCCTTTTTGTAAGCATTGCCTCTCTGCACAGAAGATACCTGCCTATCATGAGAGCGGAAGATAGTACATGCACACAAATTTACGCAGTGAAATCTGTCTTAAGTGACTATTCAAAGCACAAGCAAAACTCATTTGCGGAGTAGACCTAGTGTTTAGGAAATTTCAAGATATATGTGAAAAGTCACCTAAGCAAGGGGTCTGTGAAGGTGCCTGGTCCTTACTGCAGCTTTCACTGTGTGTCCCATCAGTGCTACAGCCCCATGATAAGCCCTGCTCAGGCAGGCTTCAAGCTGGGCTCAGAGTCATGCTGACTTCAGTGAGCCTTGATACAGGTAAAGGCATGCACCCACAAAAAATTCATGGTAGCCCCTATGTCTCAATTCGTTATCCCATAATCTTTACTCAGGAATTGCTCGTGGGCATAGTACATAAACAGAAGATCACTGGGTTCAGCCCTAGCCAAGTCTTAACAAGAGATTGGCAAAAGCATATTAATGGTGAACGGTTCTGTTTTATTATTACTGTCTACTCATACTAGTCTGGTGAAGGAGTGGTTTCAAAATTCAGCTATGAGCACGGAGGACAAACTACCAGAAACGTTGTCATTGTGGAGAAGAAATTAAATAGCTTTTGTGAGGTAAAAAGAGACTTTGTCATCTTCTAGCAGCTGTCAGCAGTCTTTTAGAAAAGTTTAGGAAAATAACATGTCCAGTTCTGAGTATGATAATTCTCATTAAAGCTAGATGTTTTGATGGGAAACAGGACTGGAGCACATACCATCTCAGTTAAGGGATATGATTTGCCAATATTTCCTACAACAACTGTGAGAAATGACATTATTGAACACCTCTAGTCGTCCAGTACTTTCCAGCATTTTTTCAAATGTTAACGAACTTGAGGTCTCCCTGGAGGGAGAAGAAGTGAGAGAGGAATATCGTCATTCTAGAGAAAAAATGAAAATATAAAAGGCTGGGCCAGCTTGGAAAATCCATCTGAGAAACAGCTATAATTCTTCAAAATACAACTGAGATGCAAAAAAACCACAAAAAACAACAACAACAAAAAAAAACCCCAAAAAGATGCATATGTAGATGTAGATCTATATAGAAATAGACCTGTTTCAAAAGAAAGAGACAAAAATATATGTTCTCCACAATTATTACAAATACAGCATACTGTAGAGCAAAAATGCCAAAGGATAAGACCTATAAACAAATAGAGCAAAATTGCTGTATTTATATTCCTTACTATGGAGTGTGAATTTCCAGGTAGAATTTCAGCTGTAGAAATAGATTTTATAATAAAAAACTAAATAATTTGGGCAAAAGGGACATGTTTGGTTATTCTTTCCACTATACTGTCTCCTATGAATTTAGTTATTTTTCTGAACTTCTTGAAATTGTTGATTTATGCAGGAAAATCCCAGCACAGACCTCATCCCAGCAGTTCCAGCGGCTGTCAGTGGTACAAGAGGTCTCAGTCAAGGGTCCTAAAGGATAGCCTGTGTTCAAAGTGCTGACTCTGCTTCAGCATTTCAGTCCAATCTCTAGGCTCTCCCTCTCTCCTAACGCCGTGTTCATCTCCTGGACACACATGAAGTGACTCAGTTTCCCCTTCAGAGGGGCATGTGCTTGCCCTGCTTCCACCTTCAGCCTCAGTCACAGGGTCATTACACAGGTCAGAGGAAACACTACTGTGCTTTAGATGCAATATGTGCACTGAACACTCCAAACAGCTGAAAGAGGATAAACATAATAAGCATGCTTTGGAACCAGCCCTCTGAGTAAGCCAGCTGCATATGTCTCTAGAACCTTTTGCTATTTTCACACTGAGAACTATCTCAGCAGAAGGGATTTGTCAACCAGTCTTTGTCAAATCTCTCTGCAGCAGTTAAGACATTACTCCTCTCAGCAGCTCCCCTTTTATGATTTTGCCAAGATTTATTGTCCAGGGTAGGACAAGAGAAAAGAAAATGTGATGTCCCACTCCAGTGGAAAATGAAGGACACCTGGATGAAGACTAGAATGCCAGCTGGAACAACTGTAACACAGACATACAAACCTTTCCATGTAATTTTTAGCAGTGGGGGAAACCGAAGATAGAAGAAGGGTACTTTCTGTCAGAGGGATAAATCAGGCAGCAGAGGGATATATTTTCATAGATCACAAGATGTATTTGAATGTATCTTTAGTCAGGACAACACTGAACACTGCAGCACCAAAATTTTATGTGTCTTATAAGTGGCGAATATACGCCTCTGATTTAAGACGGATGAAGCATAATACAAAATAGGAGATGCTGATACAAACCAAGTGTCTACTGAGGAAGGTACTACCTAAGCCAGTGTTCCACACAGAATGGCATTTTACTCTTTCTCTCTTGTGGTCATTCTTGGAGCATCCAGGAAGATCCTATGTCTACCTGAGATTCACATTTCTGAAGGTTTTTTGCTAGACAGGCTCCTCCACCAGCTTTTTTGCATGCAATGCAGATGTCGGATGAAGTGGCAACACGATATCATCTAGAATGCAGTGTCTGAGTTTTCTGTGAGTGCAGATCAGTCCTTCTCTAATCAGCAGACTTTTCTTATTGAATGAGAAAGAAAAACCATTTTTGTTTCTTTTCTAGTGTTTCTCCAGTGGACACAAATAAATGAACTAAGAATTGGTCTAGTACAAATGTACAAGTTCTGGTTACTACACATGTATAGGAGATAGATGTTCTTTTCCTCCCCTGAGGAATGTTGATAGATTATATATTAAGCAGCCAATAACCTGGTAACATTATGTAATTTTGACAGCCTTTATTATAATTTCCACAGAGAATTCAAGTGTGCTCAGTTCTAGTTGTTTAATTTGATGATGAAGGGCACCTAGCACTTTACATGACCAAGTTCCTATGTGGCAGGGGCACTCAACTATTGTCAGCTACTATTCAGTTTTCTAGGAAAACTCTGAAAAAAAGCAGAGCAGCTATATAACTTGGAAGATATCAGACCTGTGACAAATAAGAAAAATAGCCACTAGCTGTTGCTAGTTTTGTAGAAAACCAGTAAAAACAAGGGCAAAATAAAAAAAAGTTGTCTTTCTCCTTCACTCCCTCCACCTTTCCCTTTCTCTGACAGTGTCACCAGTCTGAACTAGGACGTGATTTTGCCTTGGTAGCCCTGTGAAAAAGTAAATACATTTGATAAGAGGTAAAATTCTCCTATTTCATATTTCCTATACAAGAAGAATAGAAAACCAGAGAAAAACAATTAAAAACCACAAAACAACTAATGAAACAAAAGTTTTTTTTTTTTTCATCCACGTAGAGATGTTCTCACATTGTTTTCTATTCA
Organism: Cnemophilus loriae; assembly: GCA_013397755.1. Taxonomy (NCBI): domain Eukaryota; kingdom Metazoa; phylum Chordata; class Aves; order Passeriformes; family Corvidae; genus Cnemophilus; species Cnemophilus loriae. The sequence continues at coordinate 1,914,791 of VZTF01009271.1, read as the reverse complement.
TCATTAGTCCACAGATCCACTGACTTCAATGGGACTCATGCTTTTCATTTAGATGGAACTAGGATTAATGCCATGGATCAAAATCTGCCAGTTTCAGAGCAAGTCCTTCCACTGACTTCAGGGAGGATTTGAAAAGCCCAAGGTCCCTTTGAGCACAGATAAACTCACATGGATAAGATAAACAAACATGTGATCAGCTGAAAGGTTGAAATGTTCCTAAGGTTTGTCCAAGGGTTTGGTCAAATTATTAGCTGCAGCTCTATGCAAAAGTCATGTTGAGCCAAAGCTTCGAGCTTTGATTTGATAGACCTTTCTTTTTCTGAACTCTAACAAGTTTCATTCAGGGTTTGAATATGCAAAAACTTACACAGGATTATAAATACAAGAAGAAAGACTGAAAAAAATATTTATATTATTTTCACTCCCACAAGTGAAAATGAAATTAAAACATTCTGATAATTTCTGTTTTTTAATTAACCCTTAACAACAATTTATTTATGTAGTTCTTCAGAAGCTGCTTGGTTTCACTTGTTTGTTTTCCTTTGTTTTGTTCAAAACCAGATTTTTGGCCTTCTAAAGATTCAGATTGAACTATGCAGCTACAAATTACATGTTTCTGTTAAAAGATTTGCAATTAAAATTATTCTACTCTTCTGTTCCTTCCAAATTGTATGACAGAAAGCTCATGTTAAAAGCAGATTTATTTAACTGTGTTTAATCTTGTTTCTTTTTTATTTTCTTTGTTATTTGTTTTTATTTTCTTTCTTCAGAGTTAAGGACTGGATTTTATTTGAAATGGGCTAAACTGGCATCAGTGTTTTTTAACTATATGGAATGTCCTATGATTCTTAGCATTGAAAAGAGGGCTATGTGGTCCTGTCAGAAAAAAAAAAAAAAAAAGCTGTAAATTGTAATAATATATTAAATATTGTATTATTATAGCAACTTTAGTTAAGCAACTAATACTATCTTTAATTTTTTACAGAGAACTTTGATGAAATAATTTATTACAATGACTCACAGAAAAACTTGTTTTCAAAATGACAGGAGAAATTGTTGAAGATTGTGAAAAAATACTAAAGATAATGCTCTACTAAGAATAAATTTAAAGATGCAAACAGTGAGTCTGACTTTTTGGGTCAGGGTTTTGTGACTGACTAAATCCAAGGTGCTGGGGGGAATAATGACTTTAAATAATGCTTAAATTTAAACAAATTTATTTTCAAAAGAGAAAGAAAACAGATAAAAAAGCCAAAAGTCTTATGTTCTGGCCTGGACTGCAGTTACCTGTTTCATGAATGGCCATTGACAAAAATGTAAAGGTTGAGGTAATTTCTTCATATTCAACTGGTTTTCCAGACTGTGCTGTATAACACAGCAACAGTACTTTACAGCTGTTCAGCTCAGATCTCTTATGCAGGGAACAAAATTAGAAGAAATGAAAAAGAATATTCACAAAAGAAAAGCATTTAATTTTTAGAACATGTATATCAAATTTCAATGGTGCAACATCTACAAAAATACATGTTCATTTATTACCTATGGAGTATTCAATGAGGATGTGAATTCATAATTGGTAGTAGATACTTGCCCACTTGGTTGCACAAGGATCAGTTCTTCTCAGAAAGGATTGGCAACCGAACAACTGTTCAAAGAGGTGAGTACAGAGACGTTTACAAGTCAGATTTCAAATGTTTTAGGAACTATCTTGAGCAACAGTAAATGATAGCAACCTGTCTGTGGGAATCAGTGCTGACCCTCCTGATAACGAGTCAAAATTCAATTAAGCCAGTTTAAGGTACTGCAGCAAACCACAGATGAAAATAAAAAGTTATTTGCAACAATCTGAGCTGTAAATATGGTGAGGAAGTAAACCAGAAGTCTCAAAGTTTCCTCATAGATGTGTAACCTGAGATTGCTACTCACACCTTCACAGCCTCCTACCTTTTGCCCTATCCACCTGCTCACACAGGTAGGTACCTACAGTGGGTGAACAAAGTCCACTACAACTGTTCTATTTCAACATACAGAATACAAACAAGTTTGTACAATGTGCAAACTCCTTTTTGCATGTCATAATGTCTATGTTGAAACCAGATTTTCCTTGCATTGAATAACATCCGACGTTGCGAATGAGACGAGATTCTCTGATTCAGTAGATTAAAGTCTGAGGTACAACAATGCCAGTTTTTCATTGGGTTTCCTAGATGGAGATGTGAGGACTACACTTTGTTTCACTATGGTCATGGTCTCCTCTACTGCAAGGGTATCGAGGTTTCATTTTATGTATGCAACATCATTAGGCATAAAGTGAATGCCGGATAAGTGTGATTCCTATTTTAAGAAAACCATTTGGGTCACAGAATGAAATATTTCCTCTGGCTGGCCATTTTCACATGGGGATGAGAAAAAGGAAACAAAGCATGTGTAAACCAAACCAAAACTCATTAAGCATTTGATATATGTGATGTTATTTCAAGAACCCTGTTGGTTTTTTTTTTTCTTTATAACGTATTTTCCATCTTTTTTAGTTTATGGTTGGATTAAACCACTTTTCTTAATAAAATCTCACAAGATTATGCTAGTCTATGCTCTGTACTGAAAGTGATAGATGATGTTCTTCAAAAGTAAATGTATTCACAAGACTAAGCAAGCTTTCTACTTGGACATTTGGTTACTGACCATAAGATTTCAGACATGGCCATTCGGGTAATTTCTTATCCATTCAATAGTTCATCCATCAAACGCACCTCTCTCCAATATAGCATCAAGGATATTGTGTGGGACCATCTCAAAGGCCTTACAGAAGTTCAGGTAGATGGCATTTGTAGCTCTTTTTCTGTCCACTGATGCAGTCACTTTGTCACAGAAGGTCACTAGATTAACCAGGCATGATTCACGCTGGTGAAGCCATGTTGACTGTCTGAAATCATCTCCCTGTCTTCCACATGCCTTGAAATAACTTCCAAGAGGATCGGTTCCATCATTTTACCAGGTGCAGAAGTGAGAATGATTGGTTAGTGGTCTGCAAGGTCCTCCTTTTTTACCCTGTTTAAAAATGGGTGTGCTATTTCCCTTTTTCCAGGCACCGGGACTTTGCCTGATGGCCGTGACTTTTCAAATTTCATGGAGAGTGGCAGCTACACCGGTTAATTCTCTCAGTACCCTAGGAGGCAACTGTTTGCGACAGGTTCCTCAGGTGGTCTTGAATCTCATCTTAGCTTATGATGAGTGGGACCTTATTTGCCTCATCCTTGCTTTGAGGTTCTGTGACTCGAGAGATTTACACTCTTAGAAATCTTTATCTTTCCAGAACAGGAATACATCTCTTCTTGTCAAATGCGTAGGCTACTTCACCTTATTTTAATCTAACAGTGATTTAATAAAGATTGTGTGGAATTATATTTTTTTCCCCAAGGACAATTAAAACAGAGCAATATGGAGAATTAAGCATTTTACTTTACTTATGCAATTCCTCAAATACTTCAGAAAAGCTTTGGCTTCCTTAAAATATTTTAGGAAATTACCAGGAGAAAAGCTTAAATGAAAGAAAGCTTAAATTCAGAAGAACATAAAGGTTGCAGAAATAGCTAAAACTGGAGGTACAGCTGAATGTACTACAGGTATATGTAGTCAGAAACTAGGAGAAGAACTATTAGGCATAAGCACACAATCCTGTATGAAATTTAATAACACAGAGTATGTAACAATAAAAACAAATAAATGTGGTAACCTGTGTCTAGCACTCTAACAAGTGAGATTCTAAAGCTTAAGAACAAAATTGAGAGTGACAGCCAAATTTCCGAAACAAATCACAAGTTGGTCCAAGAATTTAGGATTTTTTGTCATATAAAAATTATTTGTAATTTTGAGGGGTGTGTTATTTCAGGGTTGTATTCAAGGGGTTTTTTCACCATTTTAAAGGCATCCTCTACTACTACTGAAACTAGTTTTTCAGGCTGCTCTGGAAAATTGCTTCTCTTCATAAGGTGACCAATCCTCTTGTCCTTGATAATATCGTGCTCTGAGATTATGCTCCCACTTAAAAAAAAAACCCTAAAAATCTGCTTATTAGCTTTAAAAATATCATTCCCAAATGATTCTACTAGCCCTTTTTTTCTGGGGAAGTAAAAATTTCATATTTGGAAAAAAGAAAATGAACAACCTGTTATGTTAAATAGATTGAAGGATACAGCAAATCTCTTGTAATGCTATGATAAGAGCTGTGTTTATCCAATAGTGAAGAATCTTAATAAATTTTCTTCAAATGATCCAAATTATACGGTATAATAAATACACTTTTCTTGTCAATATTAACTTTATTATGCCTACAATTATATCCAGTGTCAACCCCAAATCAAATATATCTTTTATTTCTATCACTTACTTGATATATGGTAGGAATATGATGTATTCCTACTTTGTCAAAATAATATATAATTACACATTTACTTCAAGGTGTCTCATGATTATTACAACATTATAAAAATACAGGTCTTTCACACAGAGCTCTAATAATCAGCCTTGCAAAACAAATAAAATGTGTGTTAAGAACTGAATCCAAACCTGAAATGTTTTGAAATATCAAAGGATACATGGAAACCATGTCAAAGTCAGTTTAGACTCATATGACTTACAAAACCTGGAGGTTTAGGGAAATGGAAGGAAACTGGCACCATGGCTGGTTTGGTACATACATCTTCAACTCTCTAGGTCCTAAATCCAGTCACACAGTTATTCCCACGCCATTCGATGGAACACCATAGGATCAAAGTGGTTGTGACTTATTACCACCTGCAATAAGTAATTCTTTAACTTTTAGTCCTCACTATACCATTATGTGATTCTTGGCTTCATTAATATTGTGAATTTCTACTCACAGATGTACGCAATTTTTTGGTTATTCAAGGGGCTCGTTTACACAGTAGGAAGAATCCTGCTGCAGTCAAGAAATACTTCCAGAGTTGCTCTATGAAGGCTTTTGAGACTGTGTTAGCTGCACAGGTTTGGGGTGCGTTTTTTCTGTATCATTATTACATGAGGTGTCATGGATATTGATACTGTACCTTCCCGAAGAACAGAATTTGGGGCAAAAAGTAGGTATGCTTTCCCATAGGAAAGCAGTTATGAATTGTTCATCTTCAGCCAGAGCACTAAGTTCAGCAATAACACCAATCTATCCTGACTTTGAACTTGCACAGTGTTTCATTAAAATGAAAATGGATATGAAACAAATGTTCCATATGGTCTGAAATGTTTCTTTCTTTCTAATGCTTAGCATTTAGAAACTTGAAATTTAATTTCTCTGCCAGGTCCTGTATTGTGTGCAATTAAATCAAAGACCTAGAGTTAAACAAGCTCTACTCTTATTTTCTGGAAATCAAAATTTCCATTTAGGTGTTGATGCTCTGTTTATAATTCAGACCTCATTTCAGTTCTCAAGAGATGTCCCTGAAGTATCAAATTTTAAAACAGAACAAATAAATTTCTACCCTAAGTAAAATGCATTAATCTATCCGTTACAAGTGCAATGAAGTAAATAAACAAATAAATAAAATACAAATTGAGGCTTGCACTGCCTAGCTGACATCTATTATCATCTCTACAGCAAATCTACAGCTCTGGGTCAGATAAACACAGTCTGTAGAATACGTGGGAAAAGAAAAGTCTTAATTTAGTATAAACATACCCAGAAAATTGTTTAAGCTAGTCAGAGGAAATGCAAACTTCCCCCACTCTCCATATCCGCAAAAATTCCATATTTTTGCCATAATTTACTCCCCAGAATTTAGACACCATATTCAACACTGAAAGGAAAATATATGCAAGAATATCAAATGTAATTTCTCTCTTGATGTGAGGTATCCCTTCTCCAAATGGCTAAGGATAGAACTGAAATGAAGAAGAGGAGATTTAGTAATATTTCTGATATTGGGGGTGCTAGTGGTGGTGAGTTAATTCCTTTCTCATCTTCTTTCCTCTTGCCCTCCTTGTACTACTGCACACCCTCATACTTTTTTTCACTAAAGCAGTTTAAATATATGCAGCACATATGCGACAGTGGTTTAATTTCTTTCTGTGGCTGAGATCTGCTTCCTTCCTGCAAGTGCCCTCACTTTCAAGTGCCCTCACTTTCAGGCACAGTCCCACTGCTCTTTGTCTTCTTTCGCCACCATGTATGACATATTTTGAGTTTCAACTTAATGGGGACAGAAAAGGAGAGCCTGGGAAAGAGAATGAAATAGTCGAGAGGGCAGATAAATTTGCTTCCTTCATATCCTTTTTCTTCTCCAAGTCTCTGCTGTAATACATTTCACCTCATCCATCACATCCAGGGACTTCATGACTCATTACCTCCTTTTTCCGAAAGGCGATCCTCCAGGGATATGGCTTCTCGGGACACCTGGCCCAGAGAAAAGGAAGGCAAAGTCAGATGTTCCATCCACCATCAGGCACAGGATTGCAAAATCCCAACAGTTTACTTTGCACTCACAACCTTTCTTTAAATTTGAATATTTTTTTAATCATTGGAGGAAAAAATTGTAGCCAGTTCTATCTATTTTTGAATGGCACAGTGATCCCAGGGTCATGAATTTAATTTTCTGTTATACCATTAGCCTGTTACTTGAAACAGTTGGGTATTTGTTGGTGACTTTTTCATTACAGTAAGCCTGAATAGTCAATGAAACTGAGTTTATCAAAAGCCAGAAGGGAGATTTGTAATCCAGCATTTCAAAACTTAACAATATATTCTCTTTGCTTGCTCTGATTGCTATTTCCATAGCAGAAATTCCTCTAAAATCAAATCATAAATGTAAGACAAGCAACAAATGAAGGAAAAGAACTTCGCAGAGGTTTGTTGTTGGATTTGATTGCTTATGAGCAGTTACTGTTTATAAGTAAGTTTCACTCCAAACAAACTCCAGCTGTTAAGAAAAATCCATCCATGTATGATGACAGAAGGTAGTTCAGGGACCCTCTTGTGAATGACATATTGACCGTTCGAATCTCAGGTCTTGTGTTCAGCATATTGGTTTCATTTTTCCCACCTAAATATTCTCTAAAACATTCTCGTGAAATGTGAGGCAAAGAATGAATGAAAATTTTGCATACATTTCTCTGCCTGATTTCAGCTGGCTTTTCCTCAGGATATTACCTGAATCAAGCAGCTTCAGTACTACTTCTTAATAACCTCAGAGCTTCCAAAAACTAATTGATTTTCTTTACTAGCCACCAGGTGGCAATCATAAACTTCCATAAACTTAGCCTGCTCCATCAACTCTTCTGAAGCAGCTACTGCAGACAGAGAATATGCTGTAAGCAGAAAGCAGAAACAGGTATCTCCATGGTAACTATGATACTGTGTTGTTTGTCATGGGTGAAACTAGATGAAACCATGTTTGTGCCTCTAAATTACGTATTTCATCTCATTAAGTCCTGAGCAGATAACCTTGGAAAGAAATGTGTTCTGCTGAAAGATGTACTTTGTCTCTTGAAGAGTCTGTTGAGAACTTGTTATCCATGTGGCATTTTCAGCCTTCTGGACAGTGACCATAGTGAATATTCCTGAAGAAAATCTATATAGATTTTTAAATTGTCTTTTCTACCCAAGTAAAATCTAATAATAATTCAGCTTAAGTACCTGCTTTTCTGTCTCCCTTATCAGGGCTTTGAGTGAGACATTGCAAAGCTGTGGCAGGCAGAGAAAGAGATTCTGCACTTTCCCTCTCGGTATAATTTGGCTTTTAAAGAACTGAGAGCCCTTTAACAGAATCTTGATTTTCAACATCATTGTCATACTGTGAAAACTGAAGATGGAAAGCTCTGGTCTGTATGGTTGTTTTATTTTGAACATTCCTGTTGACAGACATATAGCTAGACATCAGCAGATTTTTTTTCAAAAGTGTTTTAAGATCTTAAACCCCACTGACTTTTGATTTTCATTTTGTTTTTCTTCTAAGTCTCTTGCTCCTAGATCTTTACCTGTAGGTCTTTCAGTCTTGGCTCTCATATCTTTGGATTCACTTGAAACTGTCTTCTACTTAGTTGCATTACAGCTAACTGGAAAACAAAACAACAGAACAGAGACGTAAAGAATACATTGATTTTACCTAATCTGATGGGAATCATCTATTTTGATTATGCTACACTTTGTTTTGTCTTTTAAAAAATGGCACAGAGGAAAAAAAAGGAAAATTTATGAAAATAACTCAAGACACAATAAGAATAAATGGAAAAAAAAAGTTAAATAATTAAAAATAATAACAGAAGTCACAGGAAAAAAAAAAACCAGAATAAAACAAAAAACCCAAACCAGTTTAAGAACTGTTGGAAGCCCTGACACTAGTTGTAGGAGAAAAATCCACCCTCCAATAGGCTTGAAGGACATCAGACTAAGAGCAAGGAAATAAAAGACTTTTGTACCCAGTCTCCTGTTTGTTGGTGAAAGTTACTTTCAGAAACAGCAGTGTTAAGAGGACATGAAAAAATTGTAATAATTAGATAATCTCAATCAACTTGGGGTAGCATAAAGATAAGACAGAACCTCATAGACTGATACTGACTTTGCCTTAATTATTTACCGTTTTCTATTTTAAGTGTTCTTCAGCATTTTTCTGGAGCATTTGTTAGGTAGAAGGTAGGAAACTGGCAGTCCAGGTATGTGATTTGATGTAGAAATTCCTGTGATGATGCAGTTTGTTGCTTGTCCTGTTTTTTACTGCACTCCAATGCACACACTGCGTGTTTTTCTTGTACGTGAGCGAAGTCAAATTTCTGGTTAGGTACATTTTCATTATAGTTTTAAATTCCCCTCTGTCATTCAAAGATAAGCTAAATTTCAGTTCTTATAGTCAAATCAGAAGTATGAAATTTTAATATTATTGCTTGAAAAGCAAAATCAGGTAGTTTCTGATTTTAAAAAGAGAGAGACTATCTCCATGCAGTCACCGTAAAAAATACAAGGACGCTCTAGGTTTGTGAATCTGAGGTATTTTTCCCTGTTGATAACTTGTGGTTCTCTGTACCAGAGGTTAGATGGCAGTGTTGTTACATTATTCAAAGTAACCACTCTTTTCTGGTTTTGTCAGAAACTATCACTTCAATCCAACATTACAAAGTCAAAGCATAATTACCACTAATGCTCCCCCTCTCTTGAGCAATGCCATCAGGGTATATCTTGCAAATGAATGGAAACTGTTAATTATAATTATATTAGACACCCATATTGTACGTTTCAGCAGTGTCGGTGTCATCTTTGGATCTTTGTTTATCATTACACAGGAGATATTAAAGTAAAAGGATGGAGACCACAGTGACAACACTCCTTTATAGTATGAAAATTATGCATCCTATTTCATTAACAGCTCAGCCCAATAATTTGAAAGTGCTTGTAACTGGATTATTCTGTGCCCATATTTTACACATATGTCACCAAAAAAGAGAAGAGAATGTTTAATTAATCTTTTTTTTTAGATTGTTTGCAATCTAATTAAGATGTTTGCTTTCATTGAAGAAGCAATAATATTTCATATTTATTTTGCCTTGAAACATATATCTTCATTTTCAACCCAACCTCCAGGGAACGATCTCAAGGAGAGCTATAATATGTGTACAGTACAAAATCCTGTCTGTGAAGAAACTGGGGAATAGCATGTACTTTCTTAGCTCTTCATCCTTTCTTCTTCACACCAATTTTCCTAACTCTATTTCCCTTTTCACAAAAACCCTAGCTTATTCTTAGCTTCCTGACCTTTCCAGAAAAGACCTGTCATCTTTCGCTTAGCATTTTATTTAGCCGATCTTCCACAATCTGTCTGGTGCACCTCCCTGACATTTTTCAGCTATGCTGAATCTTGACTGCTGCACTGATGCTGCAGGTGTGTTACTTTCTTTGAACTTCTGCTGAGTCTTCCTAGAACTTGCCTGAAATTAGTATTAGGAAAATATCCCTTTAAACACCCGCAAGCACATTCATTTGTACTACTTTAACTACGACAGTTTGACTAAATTACTGCAATGCCACCCTCTGCAGTGGTGATGCAATGGTGCTGCTGTAGAAGACCTCCTGCTGGCTGTAAATGTACATCTTTTCCAGCTATAGCAGGGCTGAGTAAGCTGTTAAAGCCTGCAGTAGATCCTTACTTAGGTCTTAGCAAACATCCCTACCAGTATTTTCTCCGTCTGAAGGTCAGCTTCCACAGTTCTAAAATGTTTCATTTAAAATGAGCCAAATCTGCAATGAATCGCTCATCATTTTGAACCGATTAAGCCATTAAGCATGCAACTTTTCCCTAATCAGACCAGGATCATAAACTGGAAAAGAGCTATTTCACAGAAGTGCAAAATACAGGTGCCAGGACTCAGCTTTTCCTCACTGTAACCAACAGAAGGTTGTTCAAATAGCCTTTTACTGTCCTAAATCATACTGCTAAGTAGTTGGCTGCTTGTACCCATTGCAGTAGACCATTTAAGCACTACACAGATATTTCTTCTTGAAAGGCAAAGCTTGAGTATCTTTCTTTTAGGAAAAATAGTTTACTTCTCTCTCTCTCTTTTTTTTTTTTTTCCCCCTAATATGACTTTCCAATCCTCCTCAAAACTAAGCTGGTCTTCTATCAGGATTTCTGCCATGTGGCCAGTAGCCTGGCAGCTCCAGGAGCTGCAAGACAAGCTGAGGTACTCAGGGCTGCTGGGGGCTTTGTGTACAGCAGAGGACCTTGAAGGCTTCAGTGAAGGCAGTGTTGCTTGTACTCCCCAGGTAACTGGCATTGCAGGAGCTTACCATGGGGAGTGCCCATGGAGCAAGGAATCAGGAAGCCGAGTGTTAACTAAACAGATTTTTCCTAAGAAATCTTCCTGGATCCAGTTGGGAAATTAGAAGAATTTGACATGTTTTGGTGGAACATTTGAAATGTTGTTAAATGTGCATTTCCCAGTGGAAGGTTTCCAGACAGCTGTCATAATTTCAGGACGAAAGAGATAAACAAACAACTGAAGACACCATAACCACTCTCTTCTTTGCATTAATGCCTTAGAAATTAATTTGCAATAATATCCTTTGAGTGTATTCACTTTATCTGAACTCAGAGACAATTCTGTTGATATTTTGCCAGTCTTCAGATAGAAATCATCTTCTGGAAGATGTGGTAAAGATTCTGCACTAATATGTGATGAGTATATCTTCATTCATCGGCAACACCCAGGCAGAGTGTCTATTATATATCTATTCTCCACATAAATGATTACTCATAAGCAATTATTAGTTCAATGTTGACATTGATATATTCAGAATCAGCTCCCATGTTCTTGCTACGTCTCAGGGAGATTTATATGCAGATCTTCATGCATGCGACTCTCAGGAAAACAAATTATGAAATAGAAATGACAGTGGCATATTTATGGCTGATCATTATGGAAGATCTTTCTCCAGCATCTTTGAGGTTGGTATCGTGGCCTGACATAGTCATCCAAAGTTTCTTAGGGAGAGAACCAAAAACTTCTTGAGTGACACGTTACCCTAAAGTTCTCACGGTAGGAACATCTAAGGCAGGTAAGACAAACTGAGCCTGAGAAAGCTTCTCACTCTTTGCTGAGGATAAACAAAACTTGAGCAAATACATCAAACCTGGACATAGAAGTTTGGGAGACTTAAAGTTAGTTGAATTGCACCCTAGTCTGTAATCCCTATATAGACAATTAAGGTTCCTCTCTCACACTCAAATATTTCATTCAACTTACTAAGAGGCCATGCTGGCTATATATGAATCTATCAAATATAATGTTGATATTGACCTCTTTGATCTCAATGTAACCTCTTTATCAAAAGCTGGTAATATAGTGTCCCATGAACATAGTATAATGCAAGGCCTTTCCACACTTCTTCTCATTTAAAGTCAAGTTTCAGTTGAGAGGTTTTTGTTCTCTTATTAAAGCTCTCCAGGAAAGAGTGACCTAAAACTTTTACCTTTATTTAGGGCAACCATTTTTCACTTAAACACAAAAATCTGTCAGTAGGGAGACAATTGAAAGTAAAGACTAAATTCACACTGAACTCCCATAGGATGGACATCACATATATACAGTAACTTGACGGCCAGTTCAGAAGGTTGTCAGAGCTCCCAGTCAATCCCACAGGACTTTATGATAGCTTTGCTATCATTTTGTCTCACTCTTTGTGGTATGTATGCCTATACTACAAATCTGTATTTGAAAGTCAAGGCAAGAAAATATAGCTAGATGTAATTCATTTCAGTATGAGCAAGCCTCAGGTTTTTATTATTCTCAGTAACATCATACCTTGAAAAATAGACATTCCAAATTTTAATTTATTTTCACACAAAAAAGATTTAAAAATAACCTATGTCTCTCTTCAGGTCTATAGGAAACAGAGAGACTATAATTAATGATATGTCTGCTAAAATCTTGTGAGCTTTTCCAACTGTGTTGTTCTTGAGGTTGGATAAACAGAGAAAGAGAAACAAAGAAACAGGGAGAGAGAGAAAAAGCACACAATATTATAATTTTTTTAAAAGAAAATGACAGTGGAAAAATGTAAAATAATGGACATTCACCAATCCAAGGACTCAAAGGACAGGAAGCCATATACAAGCACACTGCAAATAAAAAATTGATAGGAATTTGTTTAGATTAGCTCTGTATTTAAGTCAAATGATTTTTCTAACATAATCCAACAGAAAAAGAAGGATTCTGTATAAAGACGTATGGTAAGTCGATGCAAGGCCATTAGAGATCTTGAAACTGAAGGGATGAATTTGGAGTGATTATTAGACATTTTGCATTTATGATTTTCCTTACCACGTTCTTTTGTTCCATGCAAGTCATCCATCATTTTTATATGGGAAAATATAAGTTTTAATGATTTTTTTTCATTTACCAATTAATGTTTGAAAGGCAAAATAATAGAGCAGAGAGACCCACATTGTTTTCTTTATTCAAAATTTTCTCAATATTTCCTCATTTTATTTTGGACCCTAGTTACTCCCCTGTAAGGCTACTGCAAGTCTATTGCAGAGAGATATTTCACTCTGTCAAAATAAGAGCATAAACTCAAAGAGGGCATAGTTTTAAGATACACCAGAGTTCACAGCTTGGAGGCTAATACTGCGTCTTACTAAGGAAGCCGTATGTGAATCTTATTATGATGCCTGTAATGACACAAATCTACTAGAGCTAGACCAGCATGCCTTGGTCCTACTTTACTTCTCATCCAGCCTAATGATCCCAATATTACAGGGATGATTCAATGGAAAACACACCGAAATACCCTCCTTTCTCCTACAAATGATACCTTTTTTTCATGATATCCTTTAGTCAGGTCACTGTGACCTAGCTTTACACAAATGACAAAATTCTTCCAAGTGTTTTTACTAGTCAGGCACTTTTGCTAGTCAGGCTAGTAAAAGCCAGGTCTCCAGCTTAGGATAATGCAACTACTAGGTTTTCCGAGTGGATCTCGTCTTCCATATTTAATGAATAAAACAAGTCTTACAGACAAGAAAGCCAAACAAATTTGCTCATGAAAGACTTCAAATATCCTTGGAGATTGGTTACAATTAGGCAACTCAAGAGTTCATGTGTGTATCTGTATTTAATTAGCAGGCTACACCACAGTTTAAAACTCCTCTGCAAGTAGATCCTGTCACGACTGTGAACAAGGGCAAGAATGAATATGCTAAGCACTTTTAATAAAGCTGCTGTCTCTCCTTGTTTCAAACTTTGTCTTTTAACTTTGGAGTCTCCCATTCCTCTCAGTTTGTAATTTGCCCGTGGCTGCTACAGTTGATCAGCCTCTCTAGTCTAGATTACCTCTGCTGCTACAAGACCTCTCAAGAAACCCTTTTTTCTACTGCCTAGTGTGTTTGTATTAAACAGTGTAATGAGGCATATTGTAGTAAACAATATAACCAAAATAACAGAGTAATTGGGGATGGAGTCAGGAGAAAAGCTTGCTTTAGTGCTCCTACACTTTAAACATAGTTTTTTATCTTTTTTCTCTCTCTCTTTTTTTTTTTTTTAATCACTCCCTTGAATGTTCAGAGCTTTCCTCCCTTCGTCTGATCAGCTGGGTGATTTAATTTAGCGGTGAAGAAGAAAAAGTCCAATTGGGTGCTGCTTTGTTTACTTGATTGTATTTTTCAATTCAAAATGAAACTAACTCACTGAAGAGCTCTGGGAGAGAGTGTAGGGCAGGCAGAATGCAGAACTTTAAAAGCTGCCTTTATTTTGTTCATTCTTCCACTTCAGACATTAAGTAGCTCTCAGTTGTATCTGTCAAGATAAAATAAAACTGACAAGATGGCAGGGTGAGAGAAATAAGGCTGTACATATGTGAAGAAGACAGAGTAATCAAAAAGAGAATTCAGAATGGACAAAAAAGTGTTCATGGAATAAAAAGAGACTTCTTTCCCTACAATACAAGCTAGAAAGAAAAATAAAAAAACCACCTCACAAATGCATTGCACTTTGCAAGATACTGTTTAATAAAACTCTTTCAAGACATTCAAGAGTGAATGGTTCTACAAAATCTTTTGTGTTGCTAGTAGTAACTGATTTCAGGATTTGAATCTCAAGTCCTTATGGACTCTACAATAATGAAAAAAAAAAAGTGGGAAGGTCCAAAGTTAGAGGTCAAATGCAACTCTCAAAATATATATATTTTTTTAAACTATCAGACAACGAAAGTGGACCATCTAGAAAAATAAGGGTTAAGGTCATGCCCATTGCAGCACCAAGGTGTAGGCAGAGACAGTAGATCAGTGTAGAGGCAACAGCCACTGTATGTTAGTTTGATTTGATGCCCAAGTCAGGGACAGGTATTTGTGACCAGCTAGATGAAAGTAGCTGATGTCAGAGGGTGAGGAGTGGTGAAGACTGACCACCAAACTTAGCCTCCTTCTTAAACTGTAAAGTCAGCCAACCCGTCCTGCCAAGCTCTGAGCCAAGAGGCTTTCAGGAAGAAGGATTGAAGCCTCTGCACCTATAAGGAGCCTGGCAGTTAAAATGGGACAGGTTAACTCCTCATGAAACTGTAATGCCTAACTGAAATATACTTGGTCATGCAACAGAGGTATGAAGCAAGCAAGCGTGCAGGTTAACCAGTGTTGTAGCAAAGGCTGCTTAAACTAAACCCTAGAGCACAGAGCTTCTTAGGTGGAATAGGATGGCAAGGAGGAAAAGATGTAACAAAAGACTGGCACCACAAATGTGTAGGAAAGGATGTTTTTCCATTGCCTGCTTACCATGCACCAAACATTTTCACTGCTCTTATGCAAGGAAAGTTTTCATTTACTTCCTAACCTCCCTAGCACTGTGTCTGCTCTTCTGAGATCAAGCAGCTGGAAGCGACTTTGTCCCTTCTTGCAAAATGAGCTGAAAAAACTAAGCTTTTTGATTTCTGGAAGGAATGTCAGGCCTAATTCTCCATCTGTCTTGAAAATTCCTTTAACGACAAATTGCCAGAAATGGACAAGACATACAAAGGGAACATCACGACATAATTAGCTTGTTCTTTTCTGCTGTTGGCAACAGCCAGAGACTGAATTCTGACTTTCCTGACATTTTGGCCTGGTTCAAGATGTCCATCCTTGTATATTTATACGATAGCTCAAGTTTCAAGATAATATGACACTTTAAGCCTAGGAATACTCCCAATAACTTCAGAGACATCTGTACTACTGCATTAATATTGCGCTTTTTAATTGCTCTAGGTGAGTCAGGCAGTCAAGTGTTCCAGTTGTAGAGATATCGTGTATGGGAAGATGGAATTTAAAACACTATTTCTTGAAAACAGGAAAGATAATTCCTTGGAGGAATACAGAGAAATTGTCCAAACAGTTGGAGATTTGGTTAGGAAAGCTGAATCACTGACAGAAGTAAACCTGGCCAAGGACATCAAGGGTAACAAAAAATGTTTCTTTGCGCATCTATATGCATCAGCAGTAAAAAGAAAGAATAGGGAAAATGAGGGTCCTCTCTGGAAGATTATAGGAGACCTGTTTTCCCAGGACATGGAGAAGGCTGGTGTACTCAATGACATATTTGTTTCAGTTTTCACCAGCAACTGCTCCAGTCACACTGCCCAAATTGCAGGAACTGAGAGAAGAAGAACTGCCCGCTATAGGAGATGGCATTCAAGAACATCTAAGGAACCTGAAGGTGCACAAGTCCATGGGGCCTGACAAGACATACTCATGGATTCTGAGAGAAATGGCCGATGAAATGGCTAAGCCGCTATCCATCATATTTGAGAAGTCATGGCAGTCTAGTGAAGTTCACACTCTCTGGAAAATGGGAACTATAAGGCCAATCAGTCTCACCTTAGTTCCTGGCAAAATCATGGAGCAAATCCCCCTGGAAACTGTGATAAGGCACGTGGGAAATAATGAGATGATTAGTGATGACCAAAATGACTTCATTAAGGGCAAATCATGCCTGACAGAATTTGTGATCTTCTACAATGGATTTACATCAGTGGTAGACAAGGGGCATCTATCCGGACTTGTACAAAGCATTTGACACTGTCCCACACAACATCATTGCCTCTCAACTGGACAGACATGGATTTGATGTCTGGACCAGTTGGCGGACAAAAAATTGGCTGGATGGACAAGCTCAAAGTGTTGCAGCCAAGAGCTCAATGTCCAAGTGGAAAGCAATGACTAGCAGGGTCGATATTGGAACCAGCACTTTTTAACTTTGCTGGTGATATAGACAGTGGGATTGAGTGCACCCTCAGCAACTTTGCTGATGACACCAAGCTGTTTTGTGGGGCTGACACACTGGAGGGAAGGGATGCCATCCAGAGAGACCTTGAAAGGCTTGAGATGTGTCTCTGTGAACCTCATGAAGTTCAGCAAGGCTGAGTACAAAGTCCTACACCTCAGTAGGGGCAATCTCAAGCACCAATAGAGACTGGGAGGAGAATGATTAAGATGAGCCCTAGGGATAAAGATGGGTGAGTGTTTTGTCAATGAAAAGCTCAATACGCGCTTGCAGCCTGGCTACATCAAAGTTGACATGACCGAAGGAGGCAATTCTGCCACTCTACTGTGTCCTTGTGAAACCCCACCTGGAGTACTTCATCCAGCTGTGGGGCCCCCCAGAGAAGGAAGACATGGACCTGTTGGAACAAGTCCACAAAAGTCTCGCTAAGTTGATCAGAGGGCTGGAACACCTCTTATCTCCTAAGAAGACAGTCTGAGGAGTGGGGCTTGTTCAACCTGGAGAAGAAAAGGCTCCATGCAGACCCTAGAGCACCTTCCAGTACCTAAAAGGGTCTTACAAGAAGGCTGGAGAGGAACATTTTACAACGGCATGTAGTGAAAAGACCAGGGGAGAATGGCCTTAAGCTGGAGGAGGGTGGGTTTGGATTAGATACAAGGAAGAAATTTTTTACTGTGAGGGTGGTGAGGCACAGGAACAAGTTGTCCAGAGTAGCTGCGGACTCTTCATCCCTGCAGGTATTCAAGACCAGACTGGATGGGGCTCTAAATGACCTGGTCTAGTGAAAAGTGTCCCTGCCTGTGGCAGGGGAATTTGAGTTCGGTGATGTGTAAGGTCTCTTCTGGCCCAAACCAGTCTATGATTCTGTGACTCTATAATATCAAGTATGGGTATTTACAACAAATGTTTCTTGGAACCTTAAGCAGTTGTTCTTTGTTTTTTGTTTGTTTGTTTGTTTGTTTCATATCAATCCCTTTATAGTGAAGTGTTGTTGCCTACCAGTTAAGTTCTGTTATCTTGAAACATGCAGGTATCACTGATCCACACTGAGGATGGGTATTTAGTCATGGTCACTGTTCGCCTGAAGAGGCATATTTTATTTTTCTGCTGTATATACAGGAAAGAATTATTCCAGAAAAAGAAAGAAGGAGCAAAAATACAAATTTTACAGTACTAAAATTTGTAGAAGAAAATCTCCAGAAAGAACCTCTAAAATTTGCCTTCTGAAAAGTATAAAGATAACGGGCAAGCAATAAAGATTGCCCATTATCTTTAAATGAGATGGGTATTTCTCATGAACAGATATGAATACTGACTAACACACACTACCTGTTACATCCGTGAGTAATGTACAATATTTAATTGAGCATTGTTTCTTATTTCACATGAATGCTGCAATGTCCTCAGTTAGATTCATCAGGTTATGAGAAATTAAACACTTGAAAATAAATGCTGTAGATTCCAATGCTCATTTCTTAGCCTCTCATAAAATTCATTTAGATTCCAGATGAAGAATTCTCCATTAGTCATGAGAACTAATAGGCTTATAAATTCATTAATTTTGGATAAGCTTTTTTTTTTTCCCTAGCAAGTTAATAAACACAGTTTTCAGTTAGCTTTCTGTCTTTCTTTAAGCAGATAGGAAAGAGCTGGTTCCATTATATTTTGTCTCAATTTAATCCCTCACTGTTACAAGTGGAAAATGCAATTAAATGCACTTCTGAAACCTTTCCCTAGAGTGCTGTTTACAATATTGCCTGCATTAAGCAGTTCATGTGAGATGATGTATCTGCTCTTCCATATTCATGATAGCCCCAAGAAACTTCAAAAAATATATATTTATTTTTAGTTAAAGAACATACACCCCACAAACAACAAAAAAATCCAAACCAAATAAAAACAGCCCCCTCACCTTCTAGTATAAAAAGATGCTTATGAAGAAATGGTAACATCAGACATAGACTCCTGGCAGATTTACAAGCAGACCATTGTCAAACGTGCCTTAATCTTTGTTCTTACGTTGCTTTCTCCCTTCCACAAACCAAAAGGTCTCTAAACTTCCAGATTACTTCAGTTGACTCCATACAAATTTCATATGCTTGTAATTTTTCCTATCTGTTTATTCATTCTAAGCAACAAAAAGGAAGCTGATAGTTTTGACAATAGATGTGCCCTAAAACTGGTATCTCCTCATGCAAATTGTGCCTAGATAAGCATGGTGGAAAATATCTGTATCCCCCTATATCTGTAGGCTTCTGCATCCAAGGTCATCATGTAAGCTCTTTTTTTAGTTAATGGGGGAAAATAACCAGGGGTTTTTAATGATTGACCCATCTGACTTGTTCAAAACTTGTATTTTAAGGTGGGATGAGTTACAACTATGTGTTGAACTGTTACCTTTCTAAGCTGTCCAATATTTGCAATCGCGCAGTTAAGCCTCAAAAATAACTAGCTGCTTGTTGTGGGGTTTTTTTAAATCTTAGCCTTCTAATTGAAAACTGTCAGAAAACACAGGTTTGGGATTCTAATGAGTTAAACATAAGTTTCACAAATCACTTTTGAAGCACAGAGGAAGCGAGAATGGTCACAACAATAAAAGATTACACACAAATAATAAGGTTAAAAAATAAAAAAAAACCTACTCAACACAAAAGCATCACAAATGGTCTAATATACTGCTGTTAAGTTTCTAGAAGAATCTTCAACCAAGGCTCTTGAAAAAGGAAAATCCTAGGGTTTGTATTTTTCTAGGATAAGAAGTGCTCTTACAAGACTGGCAAGCAACCTATAAATAGGATACAAAGGACGGGAATGCACATTCAATATCCAGAACAATGGCACATATAAGCAGCTTTGCTCCAAACCTGGCCTAGCATTCCTACAACCTGAAATAATTTTAAATATCCTGGGGCAGGGGGAAAGGGTGTAAAAGTTGCAGATGATGAAGAATAATTTCAAAACTTGGTTATAAAATTGAAAGTGAGAAGTCCAAGAAGCTTTCGTAATATATTGTGAAGTGGGTAGCAAAATAATGCCTAAAACTCAGCATCAGTGAGCAGAAAGTGCCTCACGTGGAAAAGTATGGCTGTAAAAACATCTGTGTAATGGCAAGCTCTAAATCTGATATTACTTACTCAGAAAAGCATAACAGTGTCACTGTATATCACTCCCAAAAATATCAACCTGCTAGTCAGGAGAAGAGACAAAATGATAGAACATAAAGAATTATGAAGGAAGGAATTGCAAACAAAGTAGAAGCTTCACTGTCATTATGCTATTGTATAAATCTATTTTAAGTCCTCATCTATGAATACTGCATGAAATTCTTCTTGCTGTCTCTGAGATATTTAGAGAGCAATTGGAAAAGGTACAAATAATGAAGACAACGCATTGACAGAGGTTAGGAAGAGTACGTGTCTTCTGGTTAGAAACACACAATGCAGTTTTAGGGTAGATACCAGTTAAATCATGCATGACAAGGAAAAACTACTAAGAAATGACTTATTTACTGTTCATCACCAAACAAAACTGAAGATATCTGATATCACTACTGATATCACTATGCAGATATCACAAAGGAGAAACAACCTTTCACAGAGGGGACAGTTAAGCTGAATAAGATGGTGGAAGATGTAGTTCAAGAGCTTACCAAACAGGATTCAGTATATTGGAAGAGGAGCCAAAACAGCAGTCAAAATTGAATTTTTGTCTTAGTTTCTGGTTTTACCTGGAAAGAATAAAAATACACAAAGGAAAAGTATTTGCTCATTTCTTACACATTTTTCCCAAATATCTAATACTTACCATCCGTGGAGACAAGATGCTGAGTTTCCCAGATTCAGGTCCCAGTTAGTATAATCCTTCTCATGTCCTTAAAAAGAAATATTTAGAAAGTGATGTCTAACAATAGTTAAGGCCAACAGTCAAAAACTGTCAACAATTATCCTCTCAATCTCCTCATGCAAACAAAATGTCTGCCTCATTCTGGTTGGCTGGCTAGAGAGAATTCATTTTCCAAAAATGAAATGTCATAACATATGAATAAAAAATTTAATTTTTTACTGGAAGAGGATGTGCTTTCTTGAAAAACATATATTTACTCTGAAATATTGGAATCATATTTTCAACAAGATTTTTTATTGAAGCCTGTAAGTTGTTATGGCTGATCTGTTTCTTTGACGGCAGAAAGTGGAATGAGAAAAAAGCAGAAAATTTAAAATTGTTCATGTCTTGCAGAGCAGGTTTCTAGTTTTGGTGACAAAATCTGTAAGTTGAATGTTCTAACGGTATGGTGACAGCTTACTTTTCTGAGGGTGTATTTGTAAGGCACAACCAAAGGGTGCAAAGCAGTCTGCTGCACTCCCTCCAACATGAATTGAAATTAAATAATATGCATTTTTAAATTTAAATTAGTCAAGCTGTAATTGTGTGAGATCTTATGCTGGCTTCCGGGAAGAGAGGTAGTGGTCATTCCTTCCATTTTTTTTTTTTTCTTTATTACGATATGGGAATACACATTCCTGGTCTCCCAGACATTTATTACCTGATCTTATTTAGCCTTGATCCTTGTTTGGGTTAGGTTGCCAAGCAACTTGTATAGTCTAACTGATAGACTTTTTTAGACTCAGGGTCACAGAGAGATATTTAATCCTTGACTCTTACAAGAACTTGATAAAAGCTATTAAATTTATTTCTAAGGTCCTTCATATCCTTTTGGAAGAATATGGAAGATTTTTGAAACAGTCTGAGAAAGTGAAGCTTCTGATTTACTAGCAGGTAAATATGAAATAAAGGAAAAATCATACTGTACATATTTTTTCCCTGAAGGAACCCATATGCACCAAAATTGTGCCTTGGAATAGCTGTGTAAAGTGCATTTTGCTCTCTTTTCTGGCATATCATGTCCTTTGATCCATGAAATGTGACAGAGAATTAGGAAGACTGTTCAGAAGGAGGGTTTCTGCGAACCCTTAAGTGTGTTCTCAGGTTTTTCTGCTTTTCAGGTCAGACTTCTTATATTTCGAATCTGTTCTGTTGTTAAGAGAGAAGAAGAAAAAATTTCCTCATAACAATAAATTTAAACTAATTTTATCTTCTCTTAAATTTCAAATGTCTTTCTGTTTTATAAATTGTTGTAATATTTCGAAAGAGGTTGGAATGCAAGATTTCACAATAGAAAGTTAGTGCTGTATCATAAATTGGGTGGGAAATGGTACCTCAAAAACACCCCCACAAGGAAAGGAAAGTGCACAATTTTAAGCTATGGCACGCATAAGATCAGTAGGAGATTTTCCAGAAAAATAATTTTGGGTGGGTTGAAAATGAAAGCACAGCAGGGTCATCTATCCTCGTGGCACTTGAGAAATACCTTGCAATATATAGTTCAATTCCCTTCCAATTGTTCAGCTGTCTATATCATTAACCCTGCAGCCAAGAAAGTAAACAGACCAGCAGTTCTAAGACTGCTGTTCAATGCCACAAGGAATTCAGACTCATGTGCCTACAATTATCTCCACTGCTAACGATTTGGAAGAGAAGTGTTTTTACAAGTCTGGATTGCTAATACTAGAAGGCAGCAGAATTGGTGGTCTTTCGATTGCTGAGTTGAAATGGACTCAGTTTTCTCCCATTGCTAGCAATTTTTGCTATATATTTGATGGGTTTGCTTTTAGTTTTAATTATTGGCAGACTAAAAGCAGAGGGGTTGTTGTGTTTTGTATCTTTTCTTTGGCTCTTTGGTTTCTCAGTTTCTATCACAAAGTAAAACAGAGTCTGCTGACTGCTGTAAGGAAAGAGGAAGCTTGTAAAAGAACTTTTCTACAGGAAACTGTTTGATTAGGAATTAATTGACTCAATCAGTCAACATTTTGGCAAGTGGAAAAAAAAAAGACTAAATAATACCTTATCATTCCTATATAATAAGAGATGAGAGAGACGTTTTTCAGGGATCAAGAGATCCTGGATGCAGATATTTACTCTGCAGTTTGTAGTCGTCTATTGAACAAGAAGTTATACACCAATTGTGTCACATCCTATTTTGGAATTATTCCTACAAATAAGGTTAAATATGTTCTAGGGATGTTTGTCACATCATCACGTTGTCACTACGTACAATTTATTCTAGCTGCTGTTAATGAATGAATTCTTTGTATGGCTAATGGGGAATCAGGAAAGATTAGGGAGGAGGAAAGAAAAAAAACCAAACACCGCCTTGCTTTCTTGCTATGTAAACACACATCTTTCTTGGTGTGTGGATGTTTCCTCTTCCCTCCGCCTGCACTAACCTGCAACCCGACTGCTGAGGCAGTTTCTTGAAGCATGAAAGTGTCAGGCTTGTGACCATCTCTTTCCCCATTCCCACGGGACTACTGTAGCCTCTTGGTACTTAAACTGAGGATAAATCAACCTTTTCTGGTGATGTTTTAAAAAAAATCTGTGACAACTACAAGCAGATTCTGTGCAGAACTCATTCTCACAGGCCATACAGCAGTCATTCCCAGAAAAGCCTCACAGGGTGCTCAGGCAGAACGGTATCTGGTTTCTTAATTCCTGCGTTAGGCAGGCGTTACAAATGCAGACACACAGATAGTGTCATATAGCTTCTTTAAGTATTTTAATGTGGAAAGTAAGGTACCTCCTCAGTAGTCAAGGGCTGAGACAGATTTTGCAGAATCTTCAGTTGGGATTTCAGTGTATTAGTTCTTTGGGTGAGTCAAAGTTTAAAGTTTAGATTCATCGCAACTAGCATTGGCTGGCTAAATTGCTGACACTTTTTGTTTCCACAATCAGTGGTGAAAGATAGGGAAGCCACTCCAGGAAAGCAATTAATTTGATTCTAAATTAAGCTGTCTTAATTGTTTTCTGGAATTTCACTCCACTAGCTAGAGAGGAAGCCAATATATCTCAGGCTGGAGTCCTTGATCTTGACTGAAATCCAGAGAGATGAGACTAGAAAATGAAGGTCTTCAGATTGGGCTTGAGCCAATAAAATGTATATTTTATGCTATATTTTATTAAGTATGTAACATTTATAAAAGAAAAAAAAACAGTCACATCTCAAAATTTTGTGGTTTTGAGGACTTCTTGTGGGCTGAGTTCATTCTAGTCTGTGAACATCTAATGACAAG
This sequence comes from Cnemophilus loriae, assembly GCA_013397755.1. NCBI lineage: Eukaryota > Metazoa > Chordata > Aves > Passeriformes > Corvidae > Cnemophilus > Cnemophilus loriae. Next base: position 1,890,921 of record VZTF01009271.1, on the reverse strand, counting down.
CAAAAGTTTAAATCCACAGATATAGGCACAATGAAAATTTCCATTGAATTTTCAGTCTAACTAGGAAAAAAGACATTTTCACAATCTATCTAGAATTCAGTTCTTTTGATATTTGTATTTCTGTTTTACAGGTGTGTCAAGCCCAAAGCTTTTCTCATGAGCATTTTGCATAGTTGAGCATTTTACATAGTTATTTAACATAATTTCTGAATGTGGAGAGATTTGCCAGTGTGAAGGCTTTCTTAAAAGTAGACTTTTCTACTCAATTAATGGGGAAACGAGGGTTATGGTTTTAAGTGATGTGTGTTGTGGTACACTACTTCCATGTGTGCTAAAGCTCCTTTCCTCCCAAATCACTTCTTTGTCATAGATAGGTCACATGGATGTTGGAATGTTCACAAAATATTTCATCCCAAAAGGCAAAATACATTGCACAATGGGCTTTGCATGCACACGTGTGAATTTGGGAGTTCAGACGCAGCTATTAAATATCACAATATGATATTTAATGAGAGAAATTCTTATCTTCCAATTTCAAGTACCTGTATCACTTCCACTTTTCATATCTGTTTCTCTTTCTTTCGATTTTCTTGAAGCAATCTCCTTATTTTGCCATCTTTCATTTTCGCTCTTTGTACAGATCATCCTTTACACTTCTTTGTCTTGTGCTTTCGGTTTTCATCTGACTCAAGCATTTTTACAAACTGCTGCCCTCCATAGAGGCTGCTAAATGGGTAGTATTATTGCCAGGTGGCAGAAAATTGAGAAATGATGTGAAATGCACAGAATCCATTATTCCATACTGCCCATGATTTTCCAGTGATCTTGACTACAGCTTCAACTAACAAAAATGCAGTGATTACCCTTGCTGCTTTTTTACACAAGAAAGATTTCTGGGGCTCTGTAACATGCTCTCTAGAATAAACTATCACACACTTTTAAAAATGCCAGTAATTCCCTGTCTGCGTAATATCTGTGGGCATTATGAGTATGTAATTTTAGCCTAGACCAATTAATTTTCACTGTCATTCTGTATTGCCCAGTGTGGATTGCAAGACTGGATTGCAAGAACTGACTTCCTATCTGATGTCAATTTGAAGTAAGCAGTTTTTGCAAGTAACTGTTCCATAGTCATATTCTTGATAGTGAAATTGCCTAACAGTGTAGCACAACTCACACAGTAAAGCAAATTTGGGGTGGAGGAAGAAGAAAAGAGCTCTTCTCAAAAAAATTCCTCAAAATGAATGAGAATGAAAGTATTAATATTCCACGTTTGGAAGTAGTACCTGAGTTTTGGGTGCATTTATGAAATCTAATTTCATCTCTCACACCGAACTTCATTCAGTCAGTGAAAGTCTGTGAGGAGGATGCAATTTCACAGTTGATTTAAGTCAGCTTAAGAGACGTAGTCTCACCTTCCTGCCCTTGGTTATGTCTTCCCACTTCTTTTCTTGTACTATTGCTAGCACTATAGCACTCATGAGATTACACTGTTAGCTGAGTGGGGATCTGATTCAGTGGCAAATTTCATGCACACACACACACAGAAAGAAGTGGACAGGTAGGTTTCATAGAGATAATTTTCAGATTGATCAGCTGACTAATCTGGCTGACCATGCAAACACTAGAGCTCACACAAGAAAAAGATCAAGAATGATGAAGAAAAACACCCCTTGATTGTCACAGAAGTGAACATTGCACATTCATTCCATAAATATACAGCAATAATAATTACTTTGAGAATAACTCCTGCATGATCCTCTAGTATGGAATCCTATGTGTAGAGTGTATCATTTAGATAGTTAAAATGGAAAACTACAGTTTAAAACAAAGAGGTAATACTCAGCTCTTTCTTCTTTGTCACATTCAGTAAAGATCTTTGTTACCATTGTTATCGTATTTTTTGAGGAATAATGGACAGTTCTCCATCAAAGAATGTACAAAAAAAAGTGACAGCGAGGTAGACTTTGCCGTAAACATCCCTCAGTTCAGTGAAAGGACTATTATTAATTTAGTATGTATTTAAGAAAATAAAACCATCTTAATAAATACAACTATTTATTTCTGTGAATTAATGGTATGTCACATTTTAATATTAAAACATAATTCAGCACATCATCATCAATAGAAGCCCTTTTTTTAGTACAGAATCATAGAATTCCTTTGGTTGGAAATGACCTCTGATATTACCTGAGTTCAACCATTAACCCAGCACAGCCAAGTCTTCCACTAAACTATGTTCCTAAACACCACATCTACACATCTTCTAAATATCTCCAGGGGTGCTAACTCAACCACTCCCCTGGGCAGCCTGTTCCAATGAATGCCAACCCTTCCAGTGAAGAATTTTTCCTAATATCTAGATGTCCCCTGCTGCAGCTTGAGACCATTTCCTCTCATCCTCTCATCCTCTCATCCTCTCATCCTCTCATCCTCTCATCTTTAATTTAAGAGAAGAGATCAACTCCACCTTGATACAGCCTCCTGTCAGGTCGCCATGGAGAGTAATAAGGTCCCCCTCAGCCTCCTTTTCTCTAGGCTTAACAACTCTCTCAGCCACTCCTCATCCGACTTGAGCTCCAGACTCTTCACTGGCTCTATTTCCCTTCTCTGGACTCTCTCCAGCACCTCAATGTCTTTCCTTCAGTGAGGGGCACAGAACTGGACACAGGATTCAAGGTGAAACCTCACAAGTGCTGAATACAGAGGGACAATCCCTGCCCTGGTCCTGCTGGCCACACTATTGCTGGTACAGGCCAGGATGTCATTGCTCTTCTTGGCCACCCGGGCATACTGCTGGCTTTTGTTCAGTGGCTGCCAACAAACACCCTGAGGTCCTTTTCCACTGGACAGCTTCACAGCCACTCTGCCCATACCAGTTGTCCAGACAGACAACATCCACAGTCTTTCCCTCATCAACACAGTGGGTCACCTTGCCATAGGAGTTTATGTTGGTTAAGCAGGACCAGTCTTTTGCAAACCCGTGCCGCCTGGGCCTGATCAGCTGGTCGTCCTGTACATGGCACATGATGGCACTCAAAATGATGTGCCCTATCACCTTCCCCAGCTTGGAGATCGAGCTAAAAATCCTGCAGTTCCTGGATCCTCCTGCTGGGCCTTCTTGTAGAGGGGCACTGTATTGGCTAACTTGTAACTGAACTCACTGCTCTTCTTAGAAATGAGCTTTTATATGTAGGAACAAATCCTAGCAGAAATGCGAATGTATGTGCTGATTACGGCTGGTTCCATACATATAGATGTGCATATCTATACATACACATACACATACACATATGCACATACACACATTTATGAGTTTTCAGTTCAATCAACTTATCTAAAAGAAAGTATCCATCAGCCTTCATGTCCAAATGGAGTTATTCCTAGACCAGGTCCATTTCAAAACAGTGGGAAGCAATAAGTTTCTATTTCACTATATTTCTTCATCTGCTGGTGAATAGTCCAATATCTGCCTATCTAGAAACTTTTTTTTTCTTATAGAACATGCTGTAAGGTCTATAATTTATTACAGCATTATTTTCTAGACACAGTAAGTTATATTAGTCATCTCATTCACCTGTGAAAGATCATTTAGAAGGTGAAAGACCTTAGAGATATGGCAAGCATTATTCTAACAAATGGAGATGAACAGCACAGTATAAATCATGTTTGTGGGCTGGATGAAATGTTCAGTGGTGAATCTAAACATCATTTATCAGAGGGGAAATTTTGTGAAACACCAAACTTCACTCCACAGGTAAACTTTTCAGACAAGCTTTTGTGCGCAGTCTTATAACTGTCAGACCTCTTCTTGGCCAAAACATCTTGGTGTTAATCACATTTTCACAGTAATTTTTTTCCATCTTTCTTGTACGTAACTGCAGTTTTATGTGCCTATGCCTAATATTTCTGTTTTTTCCTGTTTAGTGATTATTGCCATAAAAATAACAAAATAAAATATTGCACACATATGACAAATGCAGGACTTGTCTACCAGTGGCTTCGTGGCTTCTGGTCTTCAGGAAAGAGTCTTATTTTGAAACAAAACTTACACATATAGGAATATCCTATATTAATAATGTAATATGTATATTAGATGAAATTTTAAATGCAAATGTGCACTCTGGTGGAAATGCAACTCCACTGAAATAAACAACTAGTTCAAACATGCATTTATGGACATACTTATTAATAAAAACTCAATAGTCTAATCAAAATACTAAATGTCGGAGGGAAGTTTGTTTGTAGCACTTATATTTTTTCACATCCTATTGCCCCTATCCTCTATATATGTTTGTGGATGTTTCTGACATGATGTAACTCCATACCATTTCAGTTATTACCTGGAGAATTCCCAATTTCACCTTAACATGTTATAAATTAAAAACAGTAAGTGTAAATTTTTCATAATCTTATTGACATATCTTAGGATGAAGTCAGAATTGAAACAAATTGCCAAAATAAAGTGTTTTTTCTATTTGATATGTTTCTTTTGGTGACAGGACTAGCTCAGATATTTTTGTTTCATCATATTCTGTGTAGAAACAACTACAGATATTTAACTTCTTTTAGGTGCATTTAAATGTCATGGTATCTGAAAAGTCTGGGTTGTTATGTGCACTGTAAAATAATTTTCTTTTAATGTGGAGACATCTAATTCTTCGATAGGAATTTTAAGATTGAGGTCTTTCTTTACAATCCAAACTCTTTCTTTTAAATGTCTTGTTGTAGGTTTAGAGGGCTGGTAGCTCAGAGTTACATGTTTTTCTTCCTGGGAAAACACCATCTTCCCTATCGTGAAATAGGGTAAAAGGGTCTTCTCTGTTTAAGTTATGTGTTGAATGAATTGGTTGGCAAGCTTGAGCCAGAGTCCTGTCAGATATGTGTGACTCTCAAGTAGTTTTAAAGTGATGCCAAAAGGTGCAATTTTAAAGATGTGGGGTTATGTCTTCTAAGAGTAGGTGAATATTTCCTCATACAAGCCATTCTTTATGAATAACACAATTTTACCTAAATTACAATATGCCACCCTTTTTAAATGGTGATAAAGAAACTTTCTTTCTTAGCCTTGATGGGATCTACAGATGAAAAGTAGAATATAAAGGGGAATGGGAAGGAAACCAAGAGAAACATTCTGGAGAAAATTTTGTTTCTCACAAATGCATTTTAGAAGAGTATAAGCATTAGAACTAAATGAGCCTGGTTTTCTACAGTTTCCTGGCTTGACATTGCTTGAAGTTGATTCCCAAAAAGATGCTTACCTTGTCCCATTTGTGGAACATTTATAAGGATCCTCTTCCATTTCCTGATGTAATCTAGACTTTCCAGGGTCTAATATGTTTGCTCATGGCATTGTTTTCCCCTCAGCTGAGATACCTTCATTTTTTCATACCAGTTTGTCAATGTACAGAAAACTCAACTTAATGAGCTTGTTTGAGACTTCTATCGCTTTGTTAAAGTGGACTGAAAAGAACTGATTTTAAAAGCTTTTGGGCCAAGGAGAAAGAAGCTCTCACACAAACACTTAAACGTGGATGTAAACCTCTTTTCCACAACAAACCTGGCAAGGAATCTTATTTTTACTAATATGTGAGTTTGTAAATCAGATCCACTGTGAAATCCTGTGACCCTAACATATATGTAGAGTGGAACACAAATCCTTGAGAATTGCTTATATTTACCAAACATTTAAAAATGCAAAATTTTCCGAATTAAAAATGAGTCCCTACTTTACTGTTTTTCTTCTTCTGGAATCACATACTTCAAAGGATTAAGAGAGGCAGACTTGAAGTTCACATCTTTAATATCTGTATCTGCTGTTGAAATTTACTCATGTTTGTCATTCACTCTCCCCCAGTGCTGATGAGATCAAAGAGCCTTATTAACTGGATTACCTTTGTCAAGCTTATTATTGGCAAAGACTGCCTGTGTATTTTTGCTGTTCTTGCTTTTGCTACTTGCAGAAAGCCCAGCACCATTTTGAAAGCCCTAGTAATAATACTTTGTTAAAGTAAAAGGCTTCTGTGTAAGGATTTGCTCTTAGAGGTTATTATGTTGTCATTCAATCACATCCCTATTTCATTTCATTTCATTTCATTTCATTTATTTCATTTCATTTCATTTCATTTCATTTCATTTCTTTAAAAAATATTATAATAGAAGCAAATGTAGAATGCATTCTGCATGTTCCTAGTATTAGGCTGATACTTTAAAATCCTGAAGGCCCATTTCATGATCTGTGCTATATACACTACTAATTAACTTGATTCATCTGCTTTCAAAACAATCCTCCCTCAAACAGGAGAGCTTTCACTCTCCAACTTGGTAACACTAGAGTAAATTGTTTCCTCACTGTTCTGTTGTGCTTCAAGCATCCTAAAGTCTGCCTCCATACAGAACCTGGATTCAATGAATGCCTTCTGTTTGAAAGAGCTGAATCTTTTGTTCTTTTTTATCATTCACACGCAGGCACGGAGGGGTCTCTCCCGATGAAGTAGGTTCTTCAGTGCAGAGGTTTAGTTGAGATAACCTATGCATTCAAGGCTGTGCCCTTTGGAGAAGTCCTCCAGGCTGTTTAATGAAGCAAGAACTGGGAAAGTACTTTGTTCTTGCAGCTTCTTATCCATTCTTCAAAACCACAGTGTTTAGCAACACACTAATGAATCCGGTTTATTGCATGGAAATACAGTACTCTTCATTACAGATGCTTTAACAAATATAATCAGTTAACTGAATATTACAGCAACACGGGAGTGTGAGAAAATGATTTCCAATTACAACATTGCACTTGTGCCACTGTCTGTTGGATGTTAATAAGTGTTTTGAGATAACCTTTAAAGGGAAATTCTACACTGGAAAAGTGTCTCTATTAAAATGGCAGCTGTTAAAAGAACAGATTTCTTCTGTTGTGCTGAAGTGGAAACAAAGCAATACAAATTAATGCTGTTTACTTTTCTGTTCCCAGACTGAATTTTACCAGGGTTATATGAACAAAGTATTGCTTTACACTTGTATACATACAAGCATAAATTCATACATACATATGAGGAAAATACTGATTCATCATAATTTCAGATTCCTATTTAATTTTTACACTTCTTTGAATCCTCATTTTAAAGTGAAACTAACTAGAAATAATAATGCATTTAAGTGCAAGGTTAAAGACTTGGAGATTGTTAGTCTTAAAGTGATATAGTTGAAATACTTCTGAAAGAAAGCAGCTTTGGCATCTATAAAAAAAGAAAAAAGAATGGCTTTATGAGTGCATTTGAAAATTCTAGTGTAAACAAAAAGCAAAAAGTTCTCCAGACAAAATTTCTTTTTTCAATGTCTGGAAAAGGTTGTGAAGAAAAACTCTAGTCAAGCAAGAATTTAGCAGTTATATTCTATCCTATAAATGGCATATTAAGTTTTCCTATACACAATATTTAAGAAAATTATATTACTATTTATCAGTTATTTAACTTCAGGAATTCATTTTGGCCATGTGTTTTTTCTGATGTGGTTACTTCAATATCGGTTCAATGTCAGTGATACTACTATTTTATTCCCCATTAAAAAAAAAAAAAAAACAGTCTGAAATATATTAAAATTTTGTTTCAACATCAGCAATACTTTCTTTTATGGATAATTGTAGGCGTTCGTGTACCTATGCATGTGTGTGCAAGTATGCGTAAACATCAGGTTTTCTCAGCAGACTGCAGCAGCCTCTCTGCTGTCTCTGGCTGTGGGTCAGTTTGTCTATTATCCTGTTTTTCTCTTGTTCTTTCACTTCTTATCTACCACTGATATGCACAAAGATGGCTTTGAGGTGTTAATCAATAACTGTGAAAAGTTCAAATATATCTTGTGTGCCCGAAAGAAAATGACATACCTTAGTTACCAGGAAGGAAATGTGCAGATTATGGTGGTCTATCTAAAACAGTGTCTTCTCTCTGATCATCAGAAATCCACAGAAAGTTTACAATACTACTTATTAGAAGGGACATTACTTTTTTAAAATGACCATTAGTTAGATTATGTCTCAAGCCTTATGTAGAATTATCTGCTGTAAGCCACATCCAGATGAAGGACCATATTTTCATTGTTGAGTATTAACAGGTATTTGAATTAAATTATATCATATAGCAGTGAGGTGAGTCCTGAATATTGCTTATTAAAACTTAGCCATAAGTAAAAATAACTTTATTAAACATTCTGCATTATATTATAAAATTATGCAAACATATTTCTACAGGAATACAAAAAATATATTTCAGTGCTGAAAGACCAGTCTGAAGAAGACAAAAGTGAAGAACAACTCACTTCTTGGGTATCTTCTATTTAGATAGCTTCTTTGTGGACTAGCTATACAAGCATGCTCCAAAGGGCAGACAATGTACTAACTACCTAGAAAATGATTATAAAGAACTCAAATGCTGTTATCTTTCCCAACATTTCTTCTGAAACATTCTTTATCAATGTTATACAAAGACAGTGAGGCTATGCTAACTACCTTTCTAAATTTCTCAGTCTGCCTCATAAACTGTCTTAAGATTTGCCCACACCTAAACAGTTTGTCACTTTAAAAAGTGTCTGAAGTGGACATAATCCTCTGTGCTTGGATGTAGATATTCTGCTTTAAAACTTTCTAGACTAGAGAAGGATGTATTTGTTTTGTTTTGAGCGGTGGGAATCATTTCCATTCAAAAGGCAAAATAACTTACATTTTAAAGGACATCTTTATGTCAATAGAATGTTGTCTATTTTCCCGAGGGCAACTGTGTTTTCCCCAGCACTGAATTGTTACCATCCCACATGTAGGAGTGCTTTCTATTAGTACACTTAGGCCAGACAGATATTTATTGTTCAATACTCCCATGTAATTTTGGTACCTGCCTGCCATACACTTTTAGAGAGTCATTAAAATTCTTTTGCAGTACTGTTTAAGAGCTCCTGATACGTTAACCTTCACCCTGTTGAATAATAACGATTAATTCCTACACTTTGTTTCCCACTTCATAGCTATCTTCTGATCCGTGACTGTTTTTTCTTCTCATCAAATGAGTACTTGATTTCTCAAAAAAATCTCAGGGGAAACACATCATCTTTAGAAAGTTTATATCAGTTATTAATGCTATATTTTACTTCAGTGTGTCTGAATAATTAGTGTGCTGAAACTTTTTGAAAAGGTAAAAAGCTGGCATTGTACTTTCACTAGCATGGAACAAAGCAAAAATAAAACAAACCCCAAATCTATCAGGCATTATCTCAACACCAGTATAATGTCAATGGGAGTTTCACTTTCTGCTCGTTCTAAAGTATAAATATACTCTTGTAAGCTGGAAGAGCATGGAGTAGATAAGGAGCTATATTCTCATTTTCTCCTGTTCTTGGGTCTTTATGGAAAACTCTTGTCTTTGTATATGTGTTCTTGTCTCTGTTTAGAGACTGGATTTAGGTGACTTTGTAAATATTCTTCAGACTGTAAATGAAGAATTAATCCTCACTGAGGAATACTGTTCCATCCTTTATGACAGGTGAACAGTAGACAACGACCGAATAAAGCTCAGCATAATGTCATGGCACAAATGTTGGCCCATGAACCTGAACAGTTTTATGTTCTATTTTCAAGCTTCCCAGTGCTTAGATTTTTAGTTGAATGAGTCACTGAAGATCTGATTCATCCTGTTAAACCTTATATATTTAAAACATAGATATTTTTTAAATAGTCATCCAGATTCTCTTTACAACTTATGCTGGAAAAAAAGAAAAAAAAAAAAAAAATAGGGTATTTTGAAAGAATTCTTCATCTCATTTAAAAGTAAATATTTGAAATACATTACAGAAAACATGCTCTAAAAAATGCCTCTTCTTTTTCTTTGGCTACAGTAGTGTCTCAGAGAACTGGATTAGGTATAGTTATTTAAATAGTAGATCCCAAGAAATATAACAAATTAAATCCACGCTAGAAGTCTTCAACAGTGAGGACCGGGCAAATCATGGGACAGCTCTGAGAAAATAGGTCTGTGTATAAGAAAATAAAGCTTATTTTAGTTAAAGTTGATTTGCATTCTGAAGCAACCATCAAAAAGTATTTAATGATGGAATATGACATATGCACATACTCAATTTTCTGTATACATCATAAAGCAAAGTAAGAAAAAAAAGTAAATTTCCAATTATCTGTTGTTACATGATCTGCATTTGGCAATTTATTGCTCTCTGCTCCAAATCTTTTCAGTTCTCATATTAAAAAATGCTACTTTCAGTGAAAATAAATTTTATTTATCACACAGTAAGTGCACATATTTAAGTCTTAGTCTGAGAAGTTCATTCATTACCATATATTTTAAGGAGATTGTGCCAGAGAAAAACTCTCTGCACACAAACTGATAATATACACTCTCATCACAGAAGTGCCGATGGAGGTCTGTACACCATTACATCCAATAATTCAGTTAATTTTGTATGGTTACTTGCTGTAACTCAGATTGGAATTTTTCAACTTCCTTTTTTTTTTCTGGTAATTGCTAAATTTATTCTTCAATTCTGTTTTGATATTTTTCTCATATCATATTTTATGACCATCAAGTTCTAGTGCACCTTTCAACACTATCAATTAGACAATGAGTTGTACAAAATGTCAGAGTATCAGAAATGTTATTCTGTCACATTGATACTTCTTTGAGTGATTTAGAGCACAAACTTCACTAAAAGTCTGTAATCATGTCACTGAGTCATAGCTGGAGTGTCCCTTTATCACTCTGGGTAACATTAATATGTAAAATCATGACAATCTGTCTTTTTGTTAATTGTTTTATTTTCTTTTACTTTCTGAGCCTTTATCAAGCTGCAAAATATTTCTGCTAGGTAAGTGTGTTGAAATATGGTTCAGGTTGTCAGTTACATCACCTCTGTGTGCAAATGTGAGTCACCTGGTCCCAGTTGGGAATCAAAGCTGCTTCTTTTACCTGTGGAGACAGATATTACTTCCCAACCTATATTCAGCCCAGCTACCTTAGGCACTATGATTGGATGGGGGAAATCTTTTACCTGGAAGTGACTCCCTCCCTCAGCTGATAAAAGAGTCTAGATGGATAGCTCAGACTTGAGGAAGTAACATTGTTGATCCTCACTCCATGAAATTATATAAACTGTAGGTTAAACAAAATAGATATTGTTTGTTACTTTCTCATATCTTCCCCCCTCCCCCCCCAGTTATCCTTCACTGTTTCAAGCTGAAAAACTCTTTACCAGATCTATCTTCCTGATAACTACGCAATTCAACTCTACTTAATTAAGCTATATTAATCAATAGAAGCATTACACAAATTATAAAACATGTACTTGAAAAAGAATATTTTTAGACCAAACTATGCATTACAGTACTAATGAGATTTTAACTACCACTACATTCTATTTTGCTTAATTTTTTAGTCAATATAATTTTCATCACCATTTTCATGATCTTTTTCCTCAGTTGAAGATAAATGTTTAATAGAACAGAGCAAAGTTAAATTGTAGTAAGGAACAGTTAACATAAATTTTCAGTGGCCACCTTAGAAGTACAGCACTCAAAAATGTAATAGTGTTATATCATTTAAGAAAAGGTATTTGAGTTTTCTATTTCTTATGACATTTCACAATACTGGTGTTAAGTGATTTCTCCTAAAATACATGTTTTGACAAAAGTAATTAAAGTGTGGACATTTTGAGTTATTCTGATACTTGAAACTAAGAATTGTCTGCGTTATTACTTCTCATCCATCAATCGTTTCATTCTCAGTGACCTTAAAGTTACTCCGGCATAGTCACCTTGAAGGTGAATTCTAAAACTTTGATTAGCAGCCTGTGGGGTTTTTTTTTCTCTCTCTCTGCTACTCTTTTAGCAAGTAAACTGACACAGAAACTTTACTCTTTCAGATATTGTCATAAGAATCTGACAGGGATTTTATTCATTAATGAAAGATAACATCACTGAAGGGTAGAAAGGAAACAAACTAGGGAAAATAGAAGTTAGATTTCTTTAGAAAACAACATCCAGATCCATTTTCAAGTAAAAAAAAATTGGACTAGCAAAGTCTGAGTAATGTGTTCAACTTTCTTCAAGTCATAGTGCAAGTTAATTGTCTATTTTTTGTTAATTTCTGATTTGTCTGTCAAAATGTTTTTCAGATGCCAAGCATTTAATTATTACCTGGCATCATAAAAGATATGCAGAGATATTCCTTTCTTTTCCTTTTCTTTTTCCTTCTCCTTCTCCTTCTCTTCTCTTCTCTTTTCTCCTTTCTCCTTTCTCTTTTCCTTTCTCTTTTCCTTTCTCTTTTCCTTTCTCTTTTCCTTTCTCTTTTCCTTTCTCTTTTCCTTTCTCTTTTCCTTTCTCTTTTCCTTTCTCTTTTCCTTTCTCTTTTCCTTTCTTTCTCTTAGCCTTTTTTTCTTGTGCTCTGTTAATTTGCTTATTTATGGAAATGTCTTCTAAAAATAAGTAAATTTTGGGCTAATCCAATCCTGTTGAAATTAATTCAGTAATTGAGACCTTACTGTAGAAAACTGGTGCTTTTCTTCATCGAAACTCTCTAACTAATCTCCACCAGCTTTAGGTTGCTCTTTACAACAGAGCCCTGATGGGTTCTTGATGAAACCTGATTGAGAAAGGATTTTGAAGCTACAAAACTTCAGCAGGACCTATTACTGTTCTTAAATCGATGGAAAGCCCTTGAAAAGTGTGAAATACCTGTTAACAAATGTGGTATCAATTTTTCCCTATTTTTCAGTATGCTGCGTTTTACATGGATGGCATAAATTGCATCAGCTAAACTAATAAGAGCAGGGAAATATTTTGGGCCCTTCTTAGTGTTGCCAAGCAATAGGACAAGACACAATAGGAAGAAACTGACGCAGAGGAAGTTCCACCTGAACATAAGGCAAAATTTTGTACAGAGAGGTGGTGAAGTCTCCCTCACTGGAGGTATGCAAGAACAATCTGAACACAATCCTGCTCAATGCGCTTTAGGAAGATGCTGTTCAAGCAGGGAGGTTGAACCACATGCCCCCAGCAGTCCCTTCCAAACCTAGCCGTTCTGTCATTAGGTAGATTCATTCTTTTGTTTTGTCTTGCCTCCACCTTATTCCCAATAGTATCTTCACAGTTATACATATACAATTTCCTCTGCTTTCAATGTCTTGGAGGGCAAGATATGTGGACACGGTATTTTTGTTAAAACAGGTGGAAATTGATGTGTTGGAAGATGTTGTGTGAGCCGTTATTTTAAATGGAAATGCTTGTAGAGATACTCTGTATGAAGAAAGTACATTTAGTTCACTGTTAGTAAGAAAATAATTGCACTGAATTTTATGTCTGCTAGTTTTTATGGAAGGTGGTGTGAACTTTTCATACTAATTGTAATGTCAGTATATGCCATTTTGGGTAAAATAGACCCCTTTATTATTACGTATCTGTATAACAAAAGGCAAAGTGCAATGAAAACCCTAAGTACAATCCTACTTGAAATGTCATTACAGATGAAATTTTGGACAAACTTGGAGAAAAGGAGTTTGAAAACCAGTTTATTCTGTCTCTGTAGGATCATAGATAGATGGGGTAAAAAGTGGATTTCCTTCTCGGGTATTCCATGCACTAAACTGGAGTTTGCTTTATTTAAATATTTTGAAATGCGATGTAGCACAATATGATTGAAAAGACTGAAATGATGCATTTAGACTGAAAAGATGGTTTTCCTAAGATTTGCATTACATAACACATATTCTGAGATTCTGAGAACAAGCTTCAGTATTTATATTTCAAAAACTTCTGCTTCAAGAGATTGTGTTTGAATTTTTTGACTTTGACAGTCTATGACCTTGAAAGATGCTTGTCTTATCCTCCATCATCCTATTTCTGTTCCACAAGTCCTCTTCTAAAATGATATGTTCTTTCTGAATGAAAAGTAATTCTAAGCACTTCACATCTTCAACAGAGATCTGGTATTTTGTCATTTCAGCGTGTCATATTTTAAAGCTACCTAATGCAATGAATCAAAATGATTCAACACTAGCTACTGGGCTTACATTTATTGTGATGTACAACACACTAAAGATAAATGACAATTAAACCAAAACTCTCAGCCAATAGCCACACTTCTTGCTAATGATTAAATATGAATGTGTCTGAGTAATCTAGGGATGGATTATCTGTGTATTGTATCAGCAAAACGATGGATGTAGGCAGTGCAAATAGGTCTTACAAGAGTTATTAGTACAGCACCACTCAGACCAAGTTATGTTTCTTCCAGGGCTGTTTGCCTCTTAATGCAGTGTAGCTGCCCTTTGCATTGCAAGCATGAGCATTTCTGGGAGTAAGGAACTGGGAGAATTAGGAACAGCACACTTACCTGATAAGAGGGAATTAAGGTGATGGAGCCAGACTGTTTATCTTGCCCCAGAAAAAGAGATAAACAATTCAAATGAAAGCACATTAAATTCAATCGGAACACAAGATAACATATTATACCGTATGGATGGTCCAAAAGAGAAACGGATTGCCAGAGTAGTTGTGGAATCTGCATCCTTTGAGATATTCAGTGGCTGGTTGAATGTGGTCCTGGGCAACCTACTGTATCTGCCCCTGCTTGAGGAGAAAGGGGGGAAGTAGACGACCTCAAGAGGTCAATTCTATGGTTCTGTGATTCTATGTAAAAAAATCAAAAGGTGACAATTCAGCAGAAAACATGTACACTGGCAGATAATGTGAGAGGGGACAGAATAGCTGAGATGAGCTGGATTGAGTCAACAGTCTTATTCCTCACCTCTACCACCAGCTCAAGTTCCAGAATTCATAGAAGGGCTATGCAGAGCTCAGCAGACTCTAGTTTATAAAGAGAACTACCTGCTCACAATACCTTCATTTCCTCTAGAAATCTTACTATAAAGGTGTTTCCAATACTGAGGATCTCCCAGCTTTTCTGTTACCTCAATAAATTGAGATCCAATTCTGAACACGTGTATGTAATGGCTTTCATAAATGTCTAAGGATCTGTCAACTTGCAGGAAGATCTCTCTTTCTGTTCAGGTCATTTTTTCATATCTGTATTCCATAGTGATACTCAAAGCAAGCCAACCTAACTGCCCTCTTTTCCCTAGGGGCTCATAGTTTAGAATTCACATGCACTCACCTGACTCAATAATTTCTTGAGAACTGCTAACCTATTTAGCAATGAGACAGCAAGATATGGTTTACATTAATGTAAAAGCCTTGATTTTTAGTAGGGTTCTTTCCCTAGATTTCTGAGGATGTCAAGCTATTTCTATTTCTAGATACATTCCTTAAGGCCTCTGGTGCACTAGAAGTCTATGGTCTTTTCTGCAGTTTTTATAATATATTTTAAGATTTAAAATTAAATTTCTCGGGTACATTCTCATATGCATTCTGATGAAACCTTCCGAAAATGCTGGTCTTTAAGTACACTTTTTAAATATGCAGGGACCAGAACTAAAATTAAACAAGCAACTTCTACTGTTCAGTACTAGTTTTGTGTGAATGAATAAAATAAAAGCAAATAAATCTCATGCCTTCTGAGCAACAAATATATTTATTTATTTGTTTTTGTGGATGGATTTTTAGTCAGGTTTTCCCTTGAATTTTATATCTGCTGACATACTCACACCATAAACAGATGCAGCACAGCTGGGCTTGGGGAGGCCATGGAGAACTAATCAGCTAATTAAATCCCTAAAAAATTTCATGGCTTTGTACTCCTTCATTCTCAGCGTGGCTTATATCAGCTCTATACCTATGTGTAAACTACAACAGACTGAATAACAATTGGAAAGATAAGTGCACTTGGCAGGTCTCTGAGAGGGTTCATCTACAGTTTTGAATTCCCAGAAGGGACAGGATGGCTGTCAATACCTACTTTTAGCTGAACACACATGAAGGCATGAGGAGAGACACACAGGGAGGTGCTGCTGTGGACATCTGCAATCTCATGTCAGCTTGCAGACTGCTTTGGAGAAACAATGATATGTACAGCAGATACAATGGCAGGAAAGGTCCAGATGAAGCAGGTATCTTTTCTGCATT
This sequence comes from Cnemophilus loriae, assembly GCA_013397755.1. Taxonomy (NCBI): domain Eukaryota; kingdom Metazoa; phylum Chordata; class Aves; order Passeriformes; family Corvidae; genus Cnemophilus; species Cnemophilus loriae. The sequence continues at coordinate 1,874,861 of VZTF01009271.1, read as the reverse complement.
GGTTCATCGTAAGTGGAATTGTAGCTATGCCTCACCTCTGGGATAAAGGATCTTTTCCTGTTTACCTTCCCACTCCTGAGAGAAGGGAACAAAACATTTAGCAGGTCCTCTGGTCTGGAGATGCAGAACCTCTCATAGAAAGTCTATTTCATAATGTAGATGTAGCTTGCTAAAAAATGCATTAGATTGATCTAAATAGAACAGGTTAGAAATGGACTTCATAGCTCCCTGGGCTCTAAGGTCAGTGGTGCCCTGGCTTTCCAACAGTGTTTCTTCCAGTCTTCATTTAGAAGCATTGAAAACTCATTCCAATGAGTCAAAGAGATCTGAGAATTCAGGCAATGTTTACTTAGGTTTTCAATTTTATGTCACTCATAAACAAGGCAGAATGAAGTCCTGGTATATTATCAGCCCTTTTTTTTATTGATATATTTTTAAGGTCCAAAACTATTTGTATGATTAATCATTCTTTGTATATCAAATTACATCACCACTACATAATTTTTCAGAACTGCCAGCAAAGGTGGGATATGATTAAAGATTAAAACAAAGAATTTGAACGGACATTTTGACCACATTCATGCCATGCTAAAAATAGTTCAGGCTGTGAAAATATAAGCACTCCAAACTAAAATGTAAAGTGTGTTTGTCTTCTTTGTTTGTTTTCTTTAGGAGTCTGTTTTTTAATGGTTAAAATATTACACAGTTTTAATCTCATAGCTTGTGATCAGAAAATTTACTTAAGAATATACTTTTAAAGTTTATAGTAACATTAGACTGCAACTTTTCTTTATTTAGAAGTTTGTAATACCACAGAAATTGTTTCTGTACATTGGTGTTTCACAAATGACAATATTTAGAGCCACTTACATTAAAAAAAAGAGGTTACCTTCTAGAAAATATTCTTCATTTTGCTCATTTATGGCCTGATCTAATATACACTTAAGTAGATGGGACTTCTTCCAAGGCGTACTGCCAAGAAGCTCGAAAGAGAAAAATTCCAAATTAAAATAAAGCAAATAATATTAACAGGATAAAAAAACTTAAGCAGCCTCTCAAGGATTTCTCTTGAGGAGAATAGGCTCTGGAATGACCCTTTGCAGCCTTTCGGTACTTGAGGGAGCCTACAAGAGATCTGGAGCAGGACTTTTTACAAGGGCACGTTGTGATGTACAAGGTGGAATGGCTTCAAAATGAAAGGGGGTAGGTTTAGATTAGAAATTAAGAAGAAATCCTTTACTGTGAGGGTGGTAAGTCACTGGAAGAGGTTGCCCAGAGAAGTTGTGAAGGGATGCTCCAAGACACATAGACACACATATGCCTCAATTCCAGATTAACTAAAGTTTTCTGAGCCAAGCGGTTTACACTTCAGCTTAGGTGTTTTTATTTGCCAAATAAAAGCTTTAAAATAATAATTACAGGAGACAAAGTACCAGCCAACATATTTGCATCCTGAAAAGCTATCTCAATCCCTCCAACAAAAGTGATTGGGAAGTCTTTGATATTTCCTAGTGATTCCAGAAAATGAACTGTTACTCTATACTCTCCATCAAGTAAACTGAAGAAGACTGTTGGACATTCCCAAATCTTTTCTTTATGTGGTCAGCAGATGTTTTATAAATTACATTCATTGCCTCTGAACATCTGAAAAATAGTTGTCAAGGTAAATGATACTTTTCTTTGTGATACAGAAAACCAAGTGGGAACAAATGTTTTAATTAACACTGTCCCTTCTGACAAATGCAGGGTCCATCAATTCCTCGTTTAACCACTTAAATGAAAAAAAAATTGAAATAATTATTGAAAAACATCTCTACAGTAAAGAAACAATAGTTTGTCCTTGAGGGAGTTTACTGCGATACTCTTGAACCATTTTCAGCACATCAGCAGTTTCTTTCTATATTCTCCCAGTATGCTGAGCCTCTCATAATCCCACCTGTGTGTAGCCTCTTGTATTTTCAACTACATACTAAATACATTAAAGGACGCTGTTTTACCTTCTGTAGTCCTTCACTAATCCAGCTTTCTTCTACAACCACTTTCCTTAAGATAAGTGTGTCCGTGAGTTCCACGATTTACCAGATGTAGGTCTCAATAACAACCAGAATCTCAGGATGTGATAGCAAGCTTATTTGTGTCCTGCAAAAAAAACACAGAAAAAACAAGCAGGTTTTACTTTATTAACTCTCATTTTGCCTGTGTGCTTTTGCAACACTCGTGAACTCTTTCATATTCTGAAAATGTCTTTAACTTTTCTAACAGTCTCAGGGAGAAAAAAAAAGTTTTTCAAACTATGCCAGTCCTGAATCCCATCTCTCGTAACGCAAGTTTCCATCACTCAAACAAGTGCTGACAAACTCCATAAGTTAACAGCACATCACAATACATGATCAACCATCTGATTCACCCAAAAAAATGTGCAAGGACCTCGTTCTGAGATTTCAATGCCTCATAAAATCACCTCTTATTTTCTACATAAGTTTCAGCATATAAATATGGGGTAGATGTTGGTCCGTTCATCACAAGAGCTAAAAAATTGAAATCTTTACTAAAAAAAAACCCATCCAAACCCACTATTGACAAACTTTCAATAAAAAGAGAACAACTTGCTCCTTTAGATGTGCAATATAAATGGTAACAAAAAGGTCTCTTTAACACGTAATCCACAGCACATCCCATTTCTGGTGCTTACCTTCACCCTGACCTACTAGAGAGTATTCCGGCTATCTTCTTGCCTACATAACTAAGACATGAAACCTGAGCAGAGATACCTTCTTTTTCAGGTCCCACAATTTATAGAGGTATGCAGTTTTGCTTCATGTGTTAATAGCCTGCTGCCTCAGAAAGAATCACAATCTTTGTTAGCAGTAGCCAAAAAGCTGTAAGTAGATTTAAAGAGAGAATTAAGAAAATTTATGGACATTCAGCCCATCAGTAGCTATTAAACACAATGAATGAAATACAATCTGCCTCAGCAAGTTCCAGGAAACTGGGAGGTTTTAGTGGAAAATAATCACTTTACACCTGTTCTTCCTTTTTTTCTTTCAGGACAAGAAAGTGGAAAATATTCAAGACAGGGTGTTGGCTCGAAAGGACTTTTGAATTGATGCATTAGAGAAATTTATATATGTTACATATAAACCAGTTTCCAAAGCCCTATAATAAATGCCAGATGACATAAACCAAAATAAAAGATCCCTTGAACACACAAAAGAATTTTATATTTTCTCCTGATTCCTCTGTGTCTTAATTCTTGCCTGCCAGAAAATAAAGCGCTATCTATAGAAGTCTACGTAAGGATAGGAAGGAAGTTCATATGTGTCCCATGTGCTTCAATGTCTTGCCAGATACCTTCCATTGTCATTATCTCAGAGTCCAGAGATGTCTTCCATTTTTTCGAGTTATCCCGCACACGGGATGCTGCTCTTGGACTGGAAAGTCTTTCATGCTGCTGACTGTTCACCCATATTAATAATCTTTCCAATGTTTCTTTCTTTTCCTTTCCGTTCCAATTTTCCTTTGATTTTTAATGCAGTAGGCTCCTGACAACTCATATTCAGGAATCCTTGTTCAGCCGGAAGTGGCGATACTCAAATTTGGAACATCCTAATTTCTCCTGTCCTTCTTCTCCTAACTGACATATTTCCAAACCTATCTTATTGATTTGTAGTCAGTCCTCCCTCTAAAGATAAGGTCTATTTCACTCAAAATGGGGCCATCATTGGTTTAACTAAAACTTCTATGGATCGGCTGATGCTGTGATTGTACTAAAGATGCTGTGTCAAATCTTACTTCTTCCCTCACTTCTCAAATTTATTTCCTGACTCAGAGTAGACACCCTCCACTCCACCTGCCTCAAATTCAAGACACCACTCGAACAAGATTCATAAGCTCAATTCCATATAAATATTTATTTATTCATATCAAGGGTGCTCAGCAAAATCTCTTTTATGATTTACCTCCTGAATCTGTAGCAATGTGAGAAGCAGGAGAAAATGGTATCTTGACCTTCTCGATAGCTTAAACTAGAATTCAAGATGTTAGACTTTAAATATCAAATTTTGCAGTGTTGCATACCATCTTTGTTTCTTCAAGACACTCAGTAATTAAGACCTTCCAGTGCATATATGTGTGATTATATCAGAGAAGGAATGTGCTTTCCTCAGAGACTACATTTGCCTTTATTCAATATTTGCTTATATTTGTGAAATGAAAATATTTAGGTACACATGCAAAGGAAACAAAATCCATTTTCTGTCACCAGTATCCCTTATCTGTCACTCTCTCACTGGAATTTAAGCAAAATTTCAAAGCAAAAATAAAAAAGAACACAAAATTTAAGACTTAAAATAGTACACAGTCCATAGCTCATTTAGTTTTCCACATGTAGGAAGAATCTATGTTTTGAGAGTCATCCAAGGTGAATTTACAGATCTAAATTTCTGCTTGAATAGCATTTTAGTTAATAAATAGATACTTAGTGGTGGGAATTTGAGATAACCTGGAGGTGCTAAGCAACAATTTGGTAATTTTACTGTACTTAATAACTAGCACAAGAGACCTATACATGGGCAGTGATCATGAAAAAATGCTGTTTGGGTACAAAATATTACTAACCTACATTTATAGATTTTTGTAAGTACACATTATTTTGTTAAGCTTTTCAAAAACTGACATGAAGGGAATTTATTTTGTCTAAAATGAGTGCATTTTGTGTACCACCTGTTCACACATTTTAAAAAAGATATTATGTAGCAATTGCCTTCAGAAATTCGGGTCATATGGTCAGCCCCTGAATTAATTATCTGATCCAGACTGATTGGGGTGAGACCAAATAATTACTCATTAGCATTCAACACCATTGTCAGGCTGCATTTTGCATGCTACAGTGTATGCTGCCCTTTTTCATTTTACTCAGTCTCCTTTTTGGGTTACACCACATTGTTCTACATGACTGGGAAATGAAATTGAAAACAGGAAAAAAGAAGTTTGGAGAATAAAGCAGACATGACTTTATATAAAAAAATGTGCCTTACACAGTTTTGCTTATTGAACAATCATAGTGTCTACTAACTATTTCTATAAATCTGCCACATACTGGTCTCTGCGGGAAGCCAGTAGGAATTCTGGGCATAGATAGTTTGAATCATTCTTCTAAACTAGTGTTCTATGTTTAAGTGATCCAGTTTGTAACTGGTTGAACTGTAAATTTATATTTCCTCTTACCCTGTAGGCTAGTAACATTTTTTTTGGTCTGTGCAGCTCAGTATTGTATTTCAGCAGCCATGCCATTTAGCACTGTGTGGTGCAGGGTTCACATTCTGGGAGATGTGAAAGAGGAATAGACAGCTGTAGGTGTCCCCAGATCTGGTTTGGACACCATGTTTCATAGTGCTAGACTATAACAAACACCGTGGCATTTTAAGAGAGTGATAACACAGAATCTGCTTCAAGGTCCTTTATGTTATGCAGAAAATACATTAAATTTAAGACGCAATGTTCTCCAAATCTCTGCCCATATGGCTATGCCTAAACTACTTAACTGAGTTTACTCAGGGCTCCAATCTCATGATGAGGCCAAGTGGAGCAGAACAGCTGCATCCATGCTATTAGATTACTCGCTGTCCAAAACAGGATGTCTACGCTGGGAATGTGCCTAATTGCACATTTGGCCTCTGTCCTATGATAAGTCCAAACCTTTGTTGGAGATTTGTTAGGAGACTGCTGACTGGCATGAGGCTCAAGAAGACCAAGACTCATTCAAAACACTTAACTGTACAGACACTAAAATTTCAGATGCTGTGGATGTCAACTGGCCTTAGTGCAATAATAGATACATAACTGAAACAAGGAAGTAGAAAGCATATATCAATTAAATTTGGTGGAATAATCATGGAATTTTGCCCTACCTGACCTTAAAAAAACCTTTTTTACTCAACAATGTAACTTTGTAACAATGTTCTTCACACTATCATAGATGTCAAGACATCACAGTCTCACTATTTATTTAAATTCTGAATGTACCACATTATTTATTCCCATATAGGTCTCAAAAGAATGTTTAGAAGGACTGTATTTACATGTAATGCTTTCAAAAGTGTAGCAAAAAATTCTTTAGACAATTAAGTTCTTAGATATCCCTTGTTTGATCTGAAAGGCGCCATCTGTAGCAATCTCTACACTTAAATGCAGCTTTTAGAGCAGAATCCAAACCGTCTAAAATCACTGGCATTTTTTCCCAAGTGAAGTGACAAAATAGAAGGCTTTATTTTAGATAATATTTCTTAGGCAATCTAGCTGAGTTTCTTCTCTTCCTAACCATCACCGGCCAGGAGCATCCACTGAAAAATTCACAATGTATTTCAGGCCCCTGAACCTGAAAAACATTTCATCATTCCCCACTTTAAGGATTCTAGATGTCTGGGTATGTTATTCTCTTGATACGAACCATGTTTTTAAAGAAACATTCCCAGTCATTCTCCCATCTCTTGCCTCAGTTGGCACTGTGGGACAGTATTAAGGCACATGAAACAGTATTTGTACCAGACAAAACTGAACCAGAAGTGGTACTCCAGGAGCTCACTTGAAGCACTATGGGGCTGGGGAGTCCTGCCTCCTGGAAAGCACCAAGTGCCTCCACTTTGCTTTCCTCACCACACAGACTTTTTGCATCAGCTTGTCTTCTCTGATCTTGCCTGTGAATCAGTTTCTCTTACTTTTGCTACAGAAGTCTGCTGGTCTACTGCAAAAAGCTACTGTGTCTTTTGGGTAACCATGAGCCTCTCTCTGTTTATATCCCTCTCACAGATTTTTATGGCTTCTCTGTATTTTGGTAACTTTCTGTTCTTTTGCAACTTTGCAGACAAGAGTTTATTTTCTAGAGATCTCATCTGAAGAATACATACTGGGTCCTGTATTTTTCCTCATAGACTGCCCAACAACTTAGCTGCTATTGAATCATTCCCAGCTCTGGATGGGGGAATGAGGTAGACTCCTGCAGCGTCTGACTCAGAGACAGACAAGTGGTATTATGATGCCTGTGGCCTGCCGAGAGGTTTTGCAAAACTTCCAGGCTCTGAGCACTAATTTTGCAGCTGAAAGTCTTGAAGAATTGGAACTTCTCACCTAAACTGAGTTTCATGAGGGCTTCCAGAAACCTGCTGGTTTATGGGGCGTCATTTTTAATAATAAGCTCAGGAAATTCCGAAGGAGTAGAAGAATCCTAGTGTAGCACCAATCTCTTTGGAATTGCCTGACCAGCTAGAGCTCAGTCACTGGCAGCATCCCAGTTCAAGTAGTGGGGAAGGAAAATCTATTTAAACTTAACTGACACAAATTAAGACAAGATGTATTAATAATAACTGTCAATAAAATTTTAAGAAAAATAGACCATGACACCTGGTATCAGTTTTTAATAACACTAAAAGTACAAGAGATTAAGCTAGATTAATTGGTGTAATATACTTAGTTTTGCAAGATATTTTATACAGTCTGAGCTATTGTATTTCATAAAATATCCTGCTTAAGAATAGTGATATGTAAGTCAGCTAACTAATATTTGTCACAAGGTAGTAAACTGTCACCAGATAAGGACTGTTTTATATTGCACATGCACCTGGTCGCAGATTCCATGCTTTTCCCCATTTTCTTCAGTAGTGTTAGTAACAGTCACCATTTAATTTTTTTCTTGTGAATTATGAGTCTAATCCAGAAATATACACTGAGTTAGAGCATGAGAATTCTCATCAAACCCAATCGTATTTCCACTGATAGGCTAAAGAACACAAAATTTAAATTTCTCAAATGCCAAGAAGTTAATGGATGATAAAGAGTTCTGCAGAACTGCAGGCCTGAATGCTTTTATCTTGGAGCATTTGTATGTGCATACCATGACTAAAATATTCTGACTAATCATGTTATTCTCTGATAATTTATTACAGTCTTACTGTTAGCTGAATATATCTTTCCCCTTGACAAGTCTCCTGGGAAACTAAGATGAAGTTAGTCTTTTATCATCATCTCAAGTTTGTCTTTCCAAATGCTTTTATTACAGTGATTTTGGAAGCAAGCATATTAAGGCAGAGATATTACAGAACTGTTGTACAAAATAGTATTGTCAAATACCATGTAAGTGAATGTAGGTATTATCACAAATATCTTAGAGATAATTTAGGACTGAATAAAAAGAAGTAAATCAGCTCTTGAGCCCTAGGGCACCTTTCAATAGTAATAGTTATACATCAGAATGATAGCCTGAAACAGCCACTGATTTTAGCTCTTAATCAAATAAGATCAGAACCAAGCCATCATTCCAGTAGAAAAAGCAAAATTTAATTAGCTTATCTAACAGTGTCATTTAGTGAATCAAAAGCTTTGAAAGGTCAATGAATTTTGCCCTTATCATCTCATTATCTTCCATCACTAACAAGATATCATTAAGCAACTTCATGAGAGCAGTTAATGTTGCAACAGCCAGCAGCACTGCTATAATTTAAAGGGAAAATCCAGACTGTTTTTAAATATTTATTTTCATTAAGTTTTTCATTCACAGAATACTCCTAAAGGTAAAAAGGAAAACAAATACAGTATTTTTACATTATTTCCATATTTGTTTTTATTTCTCAAAAAAAAAAATAGTAGAGTATTTTTAATAATCGCAGTTATTCAGACATAGACACAACACAAAATATGTCTGCAGGAATATACAGAACAATACAGCTTAAGTGTTTTATTCTAGTACCACTTATACGAGTACAATCCCCATGTCACATTCAACATTATGACCTGTGTCTCTACAAAACCAGTGGAGAAGCGTGATGAGTGGCATTCATCAAGGACCAGCACTGTTTAACATCTTTGTCAGCATCGTGGACTGTGAGCTTGAGTGCACCCTCAGCAAATTGTAGCTATAAGACAAGGAGAAATGGCTTCAAGCTGAAAGAAGGTGGATTTGGATTAGCTATAAGGAAGAAATTCTTCACTATGAGTGTGGTGAGAGACTGGAAAAAGTTGCCCAGAGAATTTGTGAGAATCTCATCTGTGGAAGTGTTCAAGGCCGAGATGGTTGAGGCCAGTGGAAAGTGCCCCTGCCCGTGGCAGAGGGTCTAGAACCAAAGGATCTTTAAGGCCACTTCCGACAAAAATATTTTACAATTCCATGGTTCTATGAAAACCATTTCCTAGGCCTTTGTCCCATCCTTGCACAGGCGGGTTCTCCTTCCACTGCACAGTACCTTCGTATCCAGCACCACGTGGTCTGTTTTATAACCGCGACCAGTGAAAACAGCAAGGTTCAAAAAACAATTGCTGTGTACACCGAAGGTCATTTCACTGCTCTGCTTTAAAGCACAGATACACAAACACTTGAACGAGTACATCTGAGAGGGCAGCAACCTGAGGTGAGGCAAAATTCTGTGGTGGGAACCTCTCACTACCGATTTGCCTTCGGAGTAATTCTAATGAAGAACTGCACCCTGGAAAGTAATTTTGTGAAGTTACACTGAGCACTGCTGCAAGGCAAATAGTAGCACATTAGTTAAAATAATTTGCTTACATTTCCTAAAATCAATAGAATTTTAAGATTTGCTCTTCTAATAGCACAGAGGGAAGGTAAATAAAATAGCTTGCTGAGGTTATCTCCATCAGATTGTGATAATTTTAACATAAGTCAGGTCTGGAGCCTAAACTACCTACTGCTGTCCCACTGAGAAGCTGTAACAATTTCTAAAAATACATGCTCTTAGCGGAAAAACCATATGTGCTTCAGCTGAGATGTTTCTCCCTTCCCCTCCCCCCCCCCCCCCCCCCCCCCCCTTTTTATTTATTGTTTCTATCTGGTTTAAATTGATTTTGCTATCTTTTTGTTCATAGAAGGCTAAAAAAAGGGCTAAAGGAATTCACAGATCTTACACTACGCTGCTACAGATTTTATGTGGCAATCCTTCATTGTGAAAGGATGCAGGCTTTACGAAATCAGAAATCTTAGCTACAATGGAAGTTATCTCTTAAAAAAAACAAGATCAGCAGTTTTAGACTAGATAAGAACTTTTCAGATAGCAAACAGCATACCCTGGCTGATAGCAGAAAATATCTGAGTCTCTGAGACAGGTGATGAGGCAGAGAAGGGTGAGTAAACTTTCTTCCTGATCCTATTCACTGCTATTATTGCCACAACCATCTCTGCTCTCTTCTCATGTCTATTCCTTAGGCAGATTTTTCCTCTGAACCAGCCTTTCGCACCCCCACCAGCCCCCAGAAAATGAGAACTATGCCTGTTTCTGCAGATGTGGGAGCAAGTGGCTTTCTTGCTGGCTTTTTGCTCTAGCAACCGCTGCTGCTTCACCATCTGCTGCTCCTCTTTTGTGTCTCCAAGCAGCTGTAAGTAAAGCTGCTGCATTCAGTTCACATTCCAAGTTTTTCTTAGCAACCACCAAGGCTAAAAAAGAAAATCTTTTAATGAGACCTGAGATTCTGCAGTCACTGCAGCAGTACTAGACATATGCCTTATTGACATGACTTGGACCCATCCAGGGGTCTATCCAAACTATGGTAAAATGGAACTGAGTGAAAGGCAGAACAGGTAATTAGAAATTTTCCAGCCAAGCAGGCTTTTTTCTCTTGTTGAGAAATGTTGTTTTGCTGAAACTGAAAGGCAAATTTTCAGGGAAGGTAAGCAGCCAGGTCACTGCAGCTGTGTCCCAGCTGGGAATTCAAGCAACATAAGAGCCTTGGATTCAATCTTTTTGCTGCCTAGCAGCTTGGGAGGTGTGGTACTCTGAGCCATTCTTTAGTCCATCAGTTTCCCACCTCAGCTACCTATCATTGCAATACTACCAGGAATAGGCAAGAATGTAAGCTATGGGGCTTTATGAGGTGAGATTTAGCCATTTTATTGCTTGCGGGCCAGAAATAGCTGAATGGCACTGGACAACAATAAGAAATTTTCTAATAGTTAAACATTAAAAGGTTAATCTTGGGACTACAAATCCGTAGGGTCTGGGTTGATAACTTTAGGAATTTTAATAGAGGAATTGTATGAGACAGTCTGTTTTAAAGCATTCAGTACTGGTACACATAGAAATGTGATATGTTTTTTCAGGAATGTTTTTACCATCTCTGCCACTCAAAATATAGTAGTAAGGGTGTTCATAGAATACAAGAGTCTCAGGACCACATTTTCAAGCCAGAGTACATATTTTTACCTGTGTTATTTTGTGCCAGATCTCACAAATAATAGAAGTGAAAGCTGAAGTCCCATTTTCTCAGACGTACACAAAATACCTTTTGAACACATGAATTTGTTTGTTTGCATAACCAAACATCAAAAAGAAAGAAGTGAAAATGTAAGTCATTGAACTAAAGAATAAAGAGTCTAGGAGAGCCTATGAGTGAGTGATCCTTCAACTCTGCAAGCGCTTTTGACAAAACAGATGAAACTACTTTTATCAATAATCTACCGATTAGTGTTCGTGTTAATACGTTAGTGGGATAGACCATAGAGGCCCCAGAGGAAGTGTAATGATCAATTGTGGCAATAATCCGAAAATTAAAGATCTCTAATAGTATGCATTCACTTGACAGACTGAAAGGCTTTTGAACGAGTGTTGCATTTTGTCATGCCAATGATCCATGGATTAAGGGCTTGCATTTATATAGCACATTGTAATGGCTTTGAGGAAGCTATTAGGGTCTATCATATCAATGATCCATGAATAATGAGAGTTGCTGGAGAAGTATCTTTCAGTCCATGATGCAGTGCTTCAAGGATGTTTTAGCATGGTTTAAGGTTTAGCAAGTGTAATATACTTTATGTAGCACTTCTTACGCTTGTATTTACACAATGAATAAAAACAGAATAAAAAGTATATGAAGGCAAAAGGAAGAAGTACTGCTTCAAGGGGAAAATAACGGTTTGTTTTCCTTTGGTGCCTGAGATCAGTTTCTGGCAGCAATAATCTCTTACTCCCTGCTTAGTGCGAATTCATATGGTGCTCATAATATCACAGCAATCAAAAGCATGTAGGATACAGGCAGCCTTTACAGCATGACAGTAATCAAGGATGTCATCAAGGTGGAATCCACAGAGTTATGAGGGGTTGGGTAACCTCCTAATAGTGATTCAAACAGGGACTGTTCAGTGTTATGTGAATCCCATTCTATTTAATTTCTAAATATTCCGACAGCTCTCAATGTTCACAGAGATATGCATAACTCTTGCTTTCTCATGAAGTCTTCCCCACAACATTATGGCTGCACAAACATTTTAAAGTCATCATTATCTTTAAAACAAACCTTGATCAAATGCCATCTCTTCCCGTAGGTGTCTAAATCATGGAAGTCTTTGAAGTTCATAACTTTGAGCCTGGTTGAAGGAATACGAGACAAAAATACTTCACACATTAAAAATACTTTCTGAAAATGTCTAAACTAACGTGGCACAGTTTATGAAAATTATTATCCTAAGATTCTTCCATCCGTCCCAAGTTGCTTCTTTCTCAGCAATTACCTCCTCCTTCACAAGATCACCTCAAAGACAAAGTGAACTCTTGGCCCTGAGAACGTGTGAAGGGGGAGGAAGGAGACATGCCCTGCCTGTTCATGGCTTGGCAACATCATCCTGCTGCCATATTTCTCGGTGACTTCTTGTCTCAATGCTTATGGATGCTCTTGGGAAAGAGGGGACATCTTTTCCACAGGATACAGCTGGAGGGGTGAGGAAAGGGGACACGAGAAGGAGCTGTAAAAAACATTCCCATCCCAGCTTGTTGCCGCATCCAACTCTTTAGGCAGAAAGAAGCAGAGAAAGTATTTCCTGCTGTGGCTATTGCCTTTATGGGTTACTGCAGTCTGGCTGCAGTCATATACAGACAACTGCAGCCCACTGGATTGCAGCATTGGGAGCCAGCCACTGCAGCTGCTAACTTTGGACCAAATTTGAGGGTAACTTCTTCAGACAGTTTATAAGGAAATTTGACTCGAGATCAAACAAGATGTAATGCTAGTGTTGGCGAATTCACGAGCACAGCATGTAGTGACTCCTACAGTCAGCAAGTCGTAGTTCAAGCTCTGTTCAGAGCAGTGTAAATACTCCTGTTCCCATCAGAGGTCTTTTTTCCAGATGGAAAGTTATAGTTACAGGTCCAGGGAAACTCAACCTCTCTTTTAGAGTCAGCAGTGGGAAACAGGAGACAACTTCATCCAGTCTTCCTGGTGGACATTCCATGTGCTTTCTGCCAATAGTTGCAAAATAGAAAATTAAACCTCTGGTTAGCCAGCGGATCTCCCTTTTCTCCCTCATCTTTGTAGCTGGATTTATCAATCCTTGCAGGGCAGATGAATCAGTTGTAGTGGTATCACTATATTCTCTAAAGCTAATGAGCTGCACATAGAGCTGAGGTGACAGAGCCTCATACAAGGATTTTCTCTCCCTCCACCTCACAACACAACTTTTTTTGTTCTTTCTTCTTCCTAATTAAATGGAAAGTCATCACAGCCAATGTCTTGAACTGCTGTTAAAATAAGCTTTGTCTAAGTGCTATCCAAAATAATTAAAATATGTGATTGTTGGTGAAATAAAAAGAAGGCCACATAATGTCACAGTGTTTAGAAATGTTCTTTATTATCATTTCACATATTCCTTTCTTTTTTTCAAATAATTTCTGCTGTAATAACAACTTTTCTCTTCAGTCCTTGTCTACTTTACCAGTTAGATCTTAAATAAAGCCACAGCACTGAGTTTGTGCTACTACTGATTATTTCTGTGCTTAGGAATGTGAAGCCATAAATACAAGATTGTGAATTCATCACACCACCAGGCTGAGATGTGGGGTAATGAGGGAGAACAATGCTTTTCAGACACCAATAACTTCAGCAATATCTAGTGCAATGTAGAATATTACAAGGAGAGAAAATTGCTTTTTGTGCAGGTATCCTCTTTTCAAAGAAACCTAATTGATATCTACAGTAAGAGAAAATAAGAAAACCTTGAAAAAGATGCTGATCTCTTGCTACTACCATCAGCACGAAGTTAGACCCCAAAATACAGGGAACATGTGCATGAAGGGCATTGAAATGCAATTTCAAATATGGCAAAGACAAAGGAAAAGAGTTCAAGGAAACCTCAGCCTGCATTACCATCTGTCACCCATCCTCCTGGCTCAAGGGTGGAAGCTAGAACCAGCAACAGAGCTGGGCTCTTTAAAAAACATGGGACAGAATATATTCTAAGGTTCCAAGGTCAATAGATGTTAAACTTGAATTTTGTGCCAGGTGTGCAAGTTTCCTTATGCCTTCTGAAGAAGATCCAAAGTGACTGGTTCACATGAGCATCTGAGATAAAAGTACAAAAGGATGAAATTCAGAAACAGTCCACAGAGAAGAATATGCAATTATTCTCAATTTTCTATTGAAGGGTCCTTAGAAACAGGCTGGAATTAGACTTCATACAATTTCTGTAGACAGATACAGCATCAATTCAAGGGTAGAGAATTGTTTTGGGGTTTTTTTTCAGGAGTTGGCAGGATTTTGATGAGAGAGGGAATGCTAGGCCACAATTTTTTGACACTGAAAAAGAGCTGAAGCTGAGTCACCTACCAGTTGGGTCAGTGCTCCATGCTGCTGTGGAAAAGTTAAAAGGGACATGAAATTTATCCTGTGAATAACCTGCTCCTGTGGTCATGCTCAGAGCATGACAAATGAATCAGGGGATTTAGGGAGAGAAAGAGTTTCCGGATCTTGACTAAGCTAAGTCAACAGGATATTTGAACTAAAGTTTTGTCTGTATGCTTCAAGACAAGATTGCATGTGTCTGGAAGATTTAAGGTCCATAGATACTTATCTAGTGTGACTAGAGAGCAAGAGAATTGAATTATGGGCTCATTCATTTGGATTCAGATGTGTCGGCACTTCATAAATGACCAAACTGAATCAGTTCCTGAATCCTCTTTAACATATTTTCTTTCCAGTTTTTGCTTTGTACAGTAGCGATACAAATACAATCATGTAAAATCAAGCAGAGAAATCTTGAAAATAATTCAAAGAGAAAAAATAACCTTACCTACTCACTGTTCAGCAACCCAAGCTTCTGGCCCAGAACACAAACACACACACAAAAGGAATGATATGCATTAAAATTAAAAAAAAAAAAAAAAATACAAGTTGTTCATTACTATTTTTAAGGAATGATAAAATGTTAATGAAAATAAGAATATGCCTTTTATAGTGATATAGATCTGACAGTCTGCCAACCTATTGAGAATTATTATTCTTCAATCTAGTTTAAGGGATTTAATTTTATATAGCTGCAATCCCACATTAACATCTAAATAGCTTACGAAAATATGCCATACTAAGAAGTTATTCATTTAGGTGTTTCTGCAGAAATAAGGCAAGCTACCTCCACAAATTATAGTGAAAGAGCAGTGTTATGTTCTTGGGGGTCCAAACATTGATAAGGTCACTCATGTCAGCTTTTTCTCACTTCCCCTATGCTCTAATTCCCTGTCATGCAGTTCGGAGATCTGAAAATGAGCCAGCAGAATCTCACAAAGGATGTGCTTGTGCAACTGTATGTGGTGCGGGTGAGAGTAGATGTGCTCGGTCAAAGTGCTTCAGCCTGTGTCTAACCTCTGAAGTTTTATTATGTCACCAGGAGTTACCACGAAAAACTAAAAGTAAAGTGAACTCCGTGTTAGAGAGGAGTTGTTTGCAGGTGAGCAATATCTAGTAAAGAGTTTCCAGTCATTTTAAGATGACAAATTTAAGATTTTGTTTATATTAACAGGGCCATCTAACTCCACTTAAATGAAGGGGCAATAGCAGTCATCTGTGCCCAACTTTGCTTTAGAGGAGTGTGAGTCAAATAGTTCTTTTCCTGTTGGACAAAATATAGTTGCAAAGGCATAGTTGAGATGCATTATTTTATTTGGAGATTCATCTCCAGAGGGTGGACTCTGGGCAGAAGTTATGTGTAATCAGAGTTTCACTTGCTGCAGTTTGTGACTCTTGACTCTTGTCTTTTCTATGTGGGCCTCTGAAAAGAGCTTGGCTTCTTCTCTGTAGCCCTCATTTGCTGAGTGGAAGACTCAATTTAATGTCTTTTGCTTCTGTACTCCAGAGTAAGCAAGTCTTGTTCCTTCAGTGTCTCTTGTAGATTATATGTTTTGGCACCCGAACTGTCCGTAAATGTCCCTTCACCAGACCCTATCCATATCGTCGATATTTGTTCTGAACTGGGCAGAAAATTGCAGACATGCCAAATGCAGGTTAATTAGCTCTTCTTTTAGCCTGCTGGCTCTTCTGAATGCAGCCACTATGTAGGTAGAGTTTACAACTTCCTATTAAATGCACAGGACTTTAAAGTGATGATTTGAGAGGATATTTTATCAGGCTTGGATAACTCAAGACAAAATTCAGTAGAAGGCAGTTGAAAAAATCCTTGGGCTATTTCATACAGTTTTATAAGATTGCTCAACTAAAACTTTTAAACTGGGACAGGAGAGAAACTCTTGCTTTCTTAGTTGAAATAGAGGCAATTGATGTGATAGTTTTGCCCCCAGACACTTTTATTTTTCCTCATCCTTCCTGCAATCCTTTTCCAGCAGGATCTGAATTTTCTTGGGTTAATTTCGTATAGGCACAGGGTTTATTTTGATATTTTCCATAACAGTCCATGTGTTGGAAATGCAGCAGTTATCACGTGGATATACAAGCAAATGCATAATATGGTAGCCTCATACAACTTCTATAATATTCTTGTCATTAATCTAAATGTTTAGAATCTGATTGGTTTGCTGTGATATTTATATAAAAAATACTACCCAACCCGGAAAACTTATTAAAATACTATACCTGCAGATTCCATTGAAATTTCTTTTAATTCATGATCAGGTAATGTACCATAAAAATTAAACATTACCCAACAACAAAATAATTATGGTTCATTGCATAGAAAAATGAGCAGGGAGTACAGTTTCTTGATTAGTTAATAATAGCAAAACATTAACTTTCCCAAGGTCTTTGTTGGCTCTGAAAACATAACCTATTGTATAAGATCCATTTACAAAAGTGTACTTTCAATACGTATTCTGAAAGAAAGAATATACAAAATGTGGATTTCCTGTGTCAACAAGGCTACCCGAAGTTCAGTTGTACCGACACAGTGTTGTGTGTCTCCCTCATATTAAGCTCAACAAGTTCAAGACAAACATAGAATCGAACTTGGCAACTGTCACTCGAATGTGAAATCCCTCTTCATGGAGGAAGTTCAACGACATATTACTCCAAAGGATAACTTCTGTGAAAAATTAAGTATTCCCCTGAGTGAACACTGTAGAGGAGGCCATCTAGCCCCGAACATTTCCATCTGCAAAACAATTCTAGTAGTAAGTAAATGAGCATAAAACTCTCACAGTCACAACCTAATCTGTCTGAATTTGGAATTTCAGGGAGTAAAGGATTGTGAGGGAATTAAATTTTAAGTAAGAAACTACCATAATAAATCTCTCTTTCCCTTTGTCTCCTTCAGGTGTCAGACGAACATGAAGTTATTCACATACTTAACAGTTTTCTTGCTAAAAAGGTATTTGTAGTGTTACTGAAATTGCTAACAGAATGGGGTCATACCATACTGAACTGTTTCAGGTGGGGAAAAAGCTTCATCCCTTCACTATGCCTACTACTCTAAATAGCCTACATGTGAAACATAGCTAAAGAGCTTGTTGGTGACGATGATCTTTCTGAAAAATGCTTACATATTAAGATAACCAGTTACTGAAAGGAGCATATCCCACTTCCCCCATACCATTATGTTATTGAATAACTCTTCATTTCTCCATAGGTTAATTGCCATGTTATTCGCGTGTTCTTCCAGGTCATCTGATGAAACAGTAGTCATCTCTCCTAAATTTGAAGAGAAAAAAAAATAATCATGAGAATGAAATAACAATTACAGTGCAACAGGGAACAAGAAAGTAGATGAGAACAAAGGAAGAAATATTAGTGAGGAAGGTTCTGATTCAATGTTTTATTTTTATGGCTAATTTGCATGATTTTATAACCACACATTTTCAGCTTTCCGTAAGTATGACTGTATCTTTTCTGCAATGTATTGCCTTCTTAGCCAAGCTTATCACTGTGATTGGAGATTACTTCAGATGGCTTAAAGATGACAGGGTGCAAGGAAGTGATAAGCTGTCACATATCCAGCATAAGTTTCTCTCTGCTAAGTCTCAGCCTGTCCCACTGTGAGGCCTTTGAAAAGAGTGGGCATCATTTCAAAAGACAAGAACAAACATCCTTCTGCTCAAATTTTTTTTACTGCTGCTGATGGGGAGCTCTGCCACCACAGGTGACAATGTTCTTTTTTTAATGCTGAGCAGACATATCTGAATGCAGGCCTAATGATAAAGAAAATGTGTTAGATGAAGGCTTAAATATTCTGGATATCTAAACATTCTGAATAATTTAATGGTCTGCAATCTAAATTGTGGCTGCTATTTTGGTTGAACAGGTTATAGCACGGTGATGCTCAGGGACAGGTCAGGGCATTTCCTATGCCTCAGTAGTCTGGACCATCAGTTTTCAAGAAATTAATATAAAACTCAAATAGATAACAGATATTTTTGGTGCGATTATTCTGCAATAGAAATATATGCCTGTTACAGTGAAAAGAAAGATGTCTTACTTATTTGTAAATGTATAAGGAACTGTAGGGAAAAGTTTTGATGTAAGACTGCTTATTTGGGTAAAATTTAATTTGGGATTGTTATGGATAGTAATGCATGAGCAACAAGCAAATACATTAATTTCTCCTTGCACCAATAGGGAAAAAGGTCACAGCAGACCAGTAAATATAAAGCCCAGAGGTGAGAAAGAAGCATATCAACCATGAAATTGTATTAATTCAATAATTAAAGTGAGTCTCAGTTCCAACACAGGCTCTGGTTCTGTAGCAAAGACGTGACAAAACAATTGGGAATGGCAGTCCATTGCACTCGTATTAATCATCAGGAGAAAAAGAGTTCCAGTAAATCGAACGCTTTATGAACACTACAGTGTATTTAGCCCTGGACCTGATATCATCTCATTAATCAAAGCAATACACAGGGACTGAAATTTCCACCTGAGTCTAGTTTTGAGAAAGAGGCGGTGAGAAGTGGTAGGGTCATGTTTTTGTTCCCAGATGCTCCAGCAGAGCCAGGCTTTGTAGTGCTCTTCCCAGCAAGGGAATGAAAATAGTGCTGTAGAGGGAAATTAATTATTATCAGGGACATTCCAGCTGGAAATCTGTGTCGCTGCAAAATGAACACATTTCAAGGAGTTGAGTGTTTCCTGCTGATCTTGTTAGTTTCCCTTGTGTTTAAGGGCTTCAAAACTTCTATGGAAATGCAAGTTCCTATTAGGGCTGGCAAGGAATCTAGTATTTGATTTTGCATTTTTAATTTTTTATTAGTTTTCCATGTGCAATCTCAGAGACATGCAAAAAAGAGAGATACTCCCAGATAAAATCAGTGTCCCAGTACCTGGGATATTAATTTAAAATCTGGAATTATGTCATGTTCCCACTTCCAATGTAAATCACCTGCTTGAACAGGTGTGTTTTTTCTGGGTTACTGTAATTTATGAAAAACACCAGTGGATGTTTTTGAGGGAGATTAGAGTAGCCCACAGAGACTGTTACTGTTCTCCAATGAAATTTGTTGCAAACAGAGGCAAAATTGGGAGTGAACATCCCAGTAGTGTGCCTGGGCCATTTGGTTGCCCTGTAATTAGTGTTTCCTGTCAACATGAATCCTCCCCTTCACCCGTGAAGGCATCCAAATGGAAGACTCTTAGTTTTCACAACTCAGAGCTATTCTGGTTAAGGAAATGTCTCAGGAAGTTTCCAACCAGTTCCTGTTTCTAGTGTTCTTAGACTAACCCCTTCAAAATGTAATCAGCAACAAGATTAGATCTGTGACTGCCTTATTATAAGAATATTAAGGACTGCACCCATCCCACTTTTGTTCTCTGTCTCAAACATTTTCTTCATCAACCATGAAATTTAACTGCTGTGTGTCCAAATATAGGTTGAGGAGGGTTTTACATTTATTATTTGTATTCATCATTTAAAAAAACCACCAAAAAAAACCAAACTAACCAAAACAAAAAAACCCACAAAAACCAAAACCAAAAACAAAACAAAAAAACAAAACACCAACCAACCAAAAAAAAAAAACCAAAAAAACCACACTAAACTGCAATGTTTAAAAAATGAAACAAACATACAAACGGATTTTTAAATACTTGTGACTTCCTTTAAAAGTTCCTTCACTATTTTTATAGAACTCTAAGCTCACAATTTACATAGTATTAGTTAATATCAGAGTGGATCTGACTTAATTTTGCAATAAGAAATAAAAGCTAAATCATGGAAGGGGAAAATTAGGAATGGATAAACAGAAATTTGGCCTGGACAATCAACAAAATTTACTTCTAGGCCAAGAACAACATTCCTTCTATTCCTGCTACTTTGCTGCCATGAATAGGTACATTAACTTAAAATTTATTCCATTTTAAAACATATGCCCATGAAAACCTGCATTGTTTATATATATTCACATTCTTGAATTTGTTTGAAAGCAGAAATTTTTTAGAAATACAAATAAAACAATAGCTATTGAAAGACAGATTTTGACTGATAATGAGTCAGGTATTTTGACCAACATAATAAATTTTTTAATTAATTGTTCACAATATCTCTTTACCAAATCCTGTGACTGTGAAATAATTCTCCATTAAGAGTCAAATCAAACTTTAATTAACTAGAGAAATACACTTTCCAGATCACAATTTTTTGTTTTTTCCACAATGTATGTAAATTTTCTTACCTATTTTATAATAAACTTTCCCTTAGAAGTTGATAAGTAGTAGCTCCAGTAAATTATCATAGACACATTTAGATTTGCTAATTTAGACTAAGCTATTATGCTGAAAGTGCAATGGCATGTTTAAAAAGCTGATCATTTCCTCAGGATAGCCTCTAACACTTCGTGGTTCTCTGTGTATAAATATTTCTTGGGAAAAACTGGTAGGACATAGGTATGTACTCTTACAAAAACAATTCTGCAGACTTAATGATGTCAGTAGGAATCTATTTGCCTTTAAACATCATTTCTTAGTGCCTAGACATTCCACTTCTTCCTGGACTTTCCCAGGACCTAGCAGAGAGCAAATAATTTAATATCTGGTTTTGATTTATTGAAAATATGCAACATCAGACAGTTTTATGCCACAGAATTAAAAAACATTTAGTGTTGGAAGGTGTAATCTGTAATATGGGGCCCTCAAAATGCCTGCCAAGGTATTTGCTGGAGGTCTGACTTGTAAGAACCATATCTTACATTCTGCCGTTTTCTCCTTTTTCTCCACCGAGAACAATAGATTTTAAAGGAGTAGAAAAGGTTTAAAAAAAATATTCAAGTAAACAATATGCTTACAGCATTTGAAAAACAAAATATTTCTGGTGTACTCAGGAAATTACCTCTTGCAACTTCTGATAAAATTTGATATGATAAAAATTACATTTTTCATGAAAAATGTCTTCATAGCAAGTCAACAAAATAATTTTATTATTTAACACAACTAAAAGTTATCACTTCCTAACAATTCTTCATGTAATTTTAAAAGCTATTTTTATGCTTCATAATGCTATTCTATTATAAAAAATCAGAATTCACAGATATAGAGAGTTCACTGGAGATATTAGGCCTTTTTTAAAAAAATTTAAAATATTCAGTAGAGAGATTATATTACCGAAATAATTTTACTAAGAAAATACAAAATCGCGATATATACCCTATGTACGGAATGGGAATTGACTTTGCAGGACACAGTGAGAATTGATTTGCTGTGTTTTGCGTTAGCTGCAATTTATACTTCTTGTTCCAGAGTAGATGAAGAATAAGAGTACTAGAAAAACAGAAATTATTAGCAATAGATAGAACAATATTATTCAGAACTTCAAAAATATGAACCAATGGAAGCTCAGACTTGAGGTCAACTTGGACAATAAGAGAAGTGCTGTGTTGTGGCTCTGATGATCTTCATAAGAACATGTTTCAGGGCAAAACGGAAACTCATGCTAAAACTTCATACCATTCAAATTCCTGAGTCACTAGAAGGGACGTTTACCTACGGAGGACTTTTATACAAAACAGCTGAAAATAAAATTCATATATACATATATGTGTCTGTGCATGCATATACGTACACAAATATATCTCTACATTTGTTTGTCAAGCCATTTCTGCTTATAGCTGAAACCAAAAGCAAAAAAACAATGACGATAAATAGAAAAGAAAATGTTTCTGAAGCTCTCACAGCTTTCGCAAACAAAAGTATTTTTATATGTTTCATTTCAAATGTTGGTTGATGGTCAATATAGCTTCCAAATTTCAACCTACATGACTAATGGAAACCTGAAGCAAACCTCTGATCCCATTACTCTGACTTATTCCATCATAGAGTACTTGTAGAAATTCTGTAACATATTCCTAAACGTTATTCTTTAAGGAATATCTTAAATAAATATTCTTCTTGAGAATTACGGGGATTAATTTGTCCTCTGTTTTTATTGTATCAATAAACACAAAGCAAGGATTAACTATTAATTTTGGAAATAAATTATTAAAAAATATTAGTCCTACATATATGTAAATGAAAGCCTTATGACAGCACAAATATTCTGGTACTATTTTTGATACGGCTGAGGGCAGTTTGTAGTTGCCATTACACACACAGATATGGCATTGCTATGAGGCTGGAGGCACTTTTTGCCTGGGAGTGATATCCTGAGGAAAGGGATATTCTAGACATATCTTATGCCATATCCACAAGATGTGCCTTTAACTCTCCATATAGTAATATATGAAATTTGAAGCATATGTCTCTTGCTCAGGCATACATATTTGCCAGTGAGTAGCATTACAGTAGTTTTATTTTCAATATTTTCATTACCATTTTTTTTTTTTTAAATCAGCTGTAAGGATTGGAAAGCAAGTACCTCATTCAAAAGCATAAGGCGAGGTCAGATGAGACGAGATAAGTTGAGACAAGATGAGAAATCATGAGGGATGCAGGCATCAAGGAAGCATTTGAAAATCACTTCCATAGGCAAATCCTGTTAGGGATCAAGCTTCACAGAGCAACTAGAAATAAACAGTTCTATTCCTTTCAGTCGAACACCTCCCATATGGAGACGTTGCCCATAAAATCTGAGCCATTTTTTCATTTGATAAACACTCATATGTTCAGCTGGGCTCAACCTGGGGCTGCTATAGACTAGTGTCCTCTCTAACTACTGCAGCCATTGTGCAGCAAATTGCACTGAACTGCAATCACAAGTTATACAGACTACTTAAACCTCCTTGCAATTCAGAAATACCAATATTTCTGCTTAAAATTAGGGACAAAAACAAGCAAAAATATCTTGCCCGGTTCTGCTTAGTGTTAGTATAGAACTTATTACTTAATCAATAAAACTTTTTCTCATAAAACTGGGGTATAGAGAAAATCTTAACTCTCAGGTGTTGCCAGTCTGTCTGCACATTTATTACCTCATAAGCTGTGTGATTATTATCTAGGTCCTTCCCCAGAAAAAAATGCTTTTACTAGGTTTTAGAAAACGCTATATCCCTCAAAAGTCTTAATGATCACTCCAAACACTCCTCCCTTCCTCCTCCTTCCCTCCACTTTAAATACTGAGCATGTCATATGGTCTGGAATATCCCTTTGGCCAGTTCACTATCAGTGGATTTGTTGCTTTATAATAAGGTCACTGCAGCCACGTCCAACAATCATATCCAAAGACCGAAGTTAATAAGTGGCTTAGCCTAGTACTGTGAACTACTGCTTGTGCTGTCCTAGCTTTGAAAATGGCTGCTGATCCTGACTCCTTCTGTCCAGGATGTGTCTGGAATATAAGCATCTGTTTCATGCTAAATTGAGCAAATGCAGGTTATCTGAGCAAATTACATATTTGCGTGTGTCTGTGTGTCTGTGTGTATGTGTGTGCATGAACATATGTACATATATTTCTGTTTGGCCCAAAAAATCCGATTTCAAATGAGCGCATACTCACCCCTTGCAGTGACTTCATATGTAACAAGCACTGCTGTGCAAATTCTACGGTATTTTATGCAGCTCCTCTAGACAAACACATCCCTATACATTTTGTAAAATTCAGTACAGCAACCGTGAAAATATTTCTCTGTACGATAAAAAGGTTTTTGGGTTAAGATGTGTCATAATACATCACAGGCTTCCCATTCAGGACAAAACCGTTGTTTGATTTCACTGAAAGTAAATTCCATCAGCTTGTCCTCTGTGGTCGAAAAAACAACTTAAGAATTAATTCTACAAGAAGTAATCATAAAATGAACAAAAAAGATAAAATACACCAGCTTAAGATTTTCACCACTTAAAACACTGAGAAGTTAATACTGTGTGTGGATATCATTCTTAAGATAAGATAAACAACAAAAGCCTAAAAATACGTGGGGTTAAAATATGACAAAAAATTCTATTTGTGCAGTAATCATATCTAGAGCTTCCCAGAATTTTTAAGTGCACAGCAAACCTTATGAAATTCTCCGTCTGCCTGAACTAAGTATAGAGTAATGAGGATACATTTTAGAAATATAATTTGCATATTAAATCTCACCAGAGGTGAACATTCCAGCACTATCAGTGGGAGTTTATACGTGAGACACCAGATAAATGTTACACAATCTCTTTTCCTAGGAACACCCTGTGTCAGCTGAGATAAAGATTGTCACATTATCTAAATTAAGGCTTAATTCAGGTCAATTTAAAATTCTTTTTGAGTATTTCACATCTCATTCTAGCAATTTCCAATTTTGCTTCATAGGACATGAGGCAGCACTAAGTATTGGAAAATATGGATCTTTTTAAATGAAGAATTAATATTTATTGAATATTTGGCTATATCATAATATTTTAATGAAAAAATCTAAATAATAGGGGGGAAATCATGTGTTGGGGAAAGTGAACACAGAGCAGCATTAACCTCCAAATAGTCGTGCTCATTCATGCTAGCAGTGACTTTTGCTATGCAATTTGCCCTGGGACACTGCTGAGCCCGTCCTCTGGTGGATATGGCCTCTTCCCAGGCAGCAGAATGCGCTTGGCTCGCTGCACCTTCTGTCTGGCAATGCACCGGACGCCTGCAGAGCCCGACGCTGCACGGTCTGTCACGTCGCCTGGCTTAAGAAAAGCTGTGCTAAAGTGTTGCAGGCTCTGTATTTGTTGACCATCAGAGTTCTGCTGGGAGAGAATTTATCTCCCTTAAATACTTGTTATCTTTCTTAGCTAACTCATCATCATTCGGGCAGCTTAAGTCCATACACATGAAGGGCACAACAGCTAATGCTATCAATGTGGACTTTGAAATGATCCATGAAGGAGAATGCATGGCCACTGCTTCATAATCAGATACTAGAAGTGACTTACCTTTCAATACTTTTTCTATCCATAAATCTCGAATGCTGTCAGTTCAAAATACAGCAGTTGTTTCCACGGGGAGTCTCAATTTAGATCCCGTACCTCCTCTGCAGTGCAAGGCTCCTTTACCTGCCTTTGCAGCTGTTTGAGTGAGGTCAAGTGACTCATCTAAGGTTGCAGAGGGAAAGAATGACCCAGAAAGATGCTGAAACCAGTCCAGGACCTTTCAAAGTTCCCTGCTGCAACTACTGAAGCACACTGTTTCCCCTGAATAATTCTGCCTGTTGATCCCCACTGAACGTACACATTTCCTAGTGCCACAGGAAATGAAAGCTTACATCCAAGCTGTTGTAAGAGCTAGCATGCAGTGGGAACAAACCCCTTTTTTTACTGTTATATCAATAACATTACTTCCATTCATGTACTTCAGGATATCCTTACATCCTGAGAAAAAATGGGAAAGAATACAAACCTACATCCAAATACATGTAGCTTCACACCATGAGTCAAAATCCCAGCTTTGTGGTTCTCAGATGTTTGCCTCTTCTTTGAAGGGATTAAATTTAGCAGTTAAGTTTTAGATTTTTCCATCACCAAGACAGTCTGAGACACTTTTCTTTCAAAGAGAAGACATCATATTTGTAAGAATCAGAAGAATCCTAAAAGGATTTCACACATAAAAGCCAGCCTGGGGTTATGTGCAATGTCCTGCATTTGCTATCTAACCTTCACACAGAAATCTTGGGGTGACTAACATGCAGTTACAGCCCAGCAGCTAGCTTGTGTATGGTGTCGTACTTCGAAGACTCACAAAAAAAAGTGGGTGAAACTACCTACCTGAATAAAATTGTAGGATCTGATTGCTACATTTCTGTCAGTTTATGTGTACTTAAAATGAAACAAATAATTTTATATATACAAGAAGAAGGGAGAAAATGAAACTAAAAACACAATTGAAAGCAAAATTTTAAATATTTAGATTTTCACTTTTCAAAATCCCAGCTTCAACCCTCATGTTTAAGTTTCCTTCGCTTCATCCACAGTGATTCCAGATGTTTAACTGGCATGTGAGTAGGACCAGTAGTATTTTCCTTCTACCTGTGGGGAGCCAATATGGCTCACATTCCATCACTTAAATGTAGAACTAGTCCATTAGCTAAAATAATAGTAATGCCTAAACGCCTGATGTCCTGCAGGCACAGCAAGGGTGAGAGTTTAAAAAAGGCCTATGCACCAATCATACCTTAGGGCTTCCACTCAGCTTGGGGCAGGTGACTTTCCCACCTCTCATCTCAGTCTATGTTTTTGTTCTGCCTTTTTCTTTGTAGATTGTGTTCTGCTTTACTTGATGTTCTGTGAACCTTGATGACTGGTAGCAAGTAGTCTGGACATCTGCTCTGAATTTACTTTTCAGATAATATCTATATGTGTTGGTTTTTCTGGGTTTTTTTTTGTAATGTTGGGGTTAGGCTGAAACCGACAGTCTGCAGGAGGGAAGGAGAGATCAGTACCACTTCTAATAATAACAGCTATTTACAAGCCCAGGGACTTCAGCAGGTATCACTTTCCTTCCCAGCGACACACAGCTATCTCAGATCGGAATACTACAGCCATTTTGTACCAGTAACACTGTACAATTGTTTTAAACAAAGGAAATGAAATATGTATTTATTCACGGCTAAAGTACAAGGCAATTCCAAGGATGCAGAATGGAATTCACCTGGAAATGGGCCAGAACACAGAGGCCAGCTTTTCACCCTGGGAAAGAACTAGTGTGCACATTTCTGTGATCAGAGGTCCTCAAGGTTTCAGCCTTGTAACTAGCCATAGGGGCCTACAACTGTGGCATAGTTCAAATTTGGCACTGAAGAAAACAGTAGGAAAAAGTGATCCAGCTTTCCCTAAAATAAACAGAAAGATTTCTGTAGGAGTTAGAGTACGGTGAATCACCACTTGTTTCTTAAACACCCTATTTTATCCTTGGGGCTCAAGTCACCTTCTTTTTAGTTGTGATATCTGATGGGATTTCAGCCTAAGCTCTATGGCTATGATCTTATGTCCTATAATTCAACCTGCTCCAGAAAATCTCTATTTATTGAAGGATGAATAATAGAATTGCTTAGCAGCTTCTTTTAGCTTTCAGAAAAGAAAACACAGTATTGTATGCACTGTTTCAAACGTTTTCCTTTATGTTCCCGTGGGGATTTATTCTTTAAAAAAAAAAAAATTAAAAAAATATCCCTCTGAGAAGTACAGTAGCTAATTCAGACAGTTTCAAGTTGCCTAGAGCTATTGACTGATATATGCAAAACCTTGCCATTATGTTTTCAAAGCAGCGACAAATAGAATTAGGAGTGCAACTCCTTTGATGATACTTTGCATTTTTTTTTTTTAAATTACCTTCTATTATTGTCTGGGCTTGATCCTTCTCCCCTAGAAACTAGTGGGAGTTCTGCCACTGACTTCAGGGGAAGGAGAATTGGATGGTTTTCAGCACAGATTTTAAAACAAAGGCTTGAAATTGGCAGGAATAAAACCCTCTGCCATGAATCGAGGCAGCAGGTTGCCAGATGGCAACTTTTCAGAGTTATGCAAACAAATTTGGTTTATTCAATGCAAATATTTGAAGGGAAAAAAATAAAGAGTGTTATTCTCATTTACCAAAGTGTCAGATTTGAGCCTTCTAAATTTTAATTTGGTTCCAAGAAAAATAGAGTCTCTACTAACACTGTTATTGCTCTAGAAAGCACCTGAGTCTGGCTTTCCATGACAATTTGTACTACTACAGATAAAGTTTTGGGTAGGTGAAAAAACCAGGAGTATTGGGGAAGGGAGAGATTCACACTGGGGGAAGGCAGCTTAGGAGCAGTTGGTCAGCTTCCAGTTGAGGAGCACAGGTTCTCTGTACAACACAAAGAGAGAGTGAGCCACCCTGAGAAGGCATTTTGAGCTTCTAAGTTGGATCCTTGAGGTTAGGCACTATGAGTAGCCTCATAACTTATAAGTGAAATTTTCAGCGTATGGCTAACCACCCAGATCCACTCATCAGGTAACAACCAAGAGAAGAGGCAGGTCAAGAATACCAGAAGAGCTCTGTTGTTGGACTTTTTGGTCTATTATGCTTTGGTCTGGTTTAAGCCAAGAAACACTCAGAAAAGACAGAAAGGGAATATAAAACAAACAAAAGATAGATTTTATTTTTCCTTGAAAAGTAACTTTGGATCTACTTAGAAGAATGACCTATGAGCAATAAAATATTAATATTGCTGAACTCAGAAGACTTGACTTTTTTCCTATTCAGTAAAAAGGTTAAACAGGAAGAGGTTTGTATACAGGTCATAGTAAGAGAGCTCTAAGACCTTTACTCCACTATCACAATCCTTTTCTTAACTGCATCTAGCATTAAAAGTAAAAAATAATAAAGCACATCTGCCCTGAATTCTCTCCGCATACAGTTTCCTTCCGCCTGTAGTGAGGGGTGTGCTTTTGGAATGGTTGAAAACTTCATCTGTTAACATATAATGAAATCCACATTGTGGATCAATGTGATCAGCCCTGCCAGTGCAGAAGGATATTTTTATTGTTCATGTTTGCCTTCAGAGGGCCACTGCACATTACTAAGCGTGTTGGCTTCTTGCCACCTCTATTTCAAGCTGTTGAGAAACCTGGGAAGTGAAGAAATATCTGCCTTTGCTTTTTAAGGGCAAAACCATTATTTAAGTAAGCAAACATTTTAAATAACTTAGGCTAGAACATATATGTGTTCTTAGATGGGCAAGCTTATTTTAGTCAGACAGAACTGACCATATCTTTGAATTGACCTCTTGCTCCTCATAACCCACTTGTATGCACTGTGTTGACCTCATGGGAAAGAAAATCAAATCAACTGTAAATTGCCTGAACAGATTTGTCTGAACCCATGCAGCAGCAAATCCTACATTTACATTATTTACTCAAGACAAGTGGTACTTGCCACACCTTCTACTCAAAAGGTCGCACAGAATTTTTTATACTCACTAAAAAATTTCAAGAGTGGGCAGGAGGCTTGAATTAATTCTTTTCATGTGATTCCTAGAGAACAGAGGAAGGCAGAGGAGAATAAATGACTAGTAGAAAAGTTCAGAGGAACAAGGCGAGAAAGTGGGAAGGAACACTTTCATGTTGATGAAAGAGTTTCGTTTCAGATGGATCATCTCCTCAGCTAACTTAAGGTACTGGCATATGGCATATGCTACAGATGGATAGGCAGCAATACACGTACAGCTGTAAGGTTCTGGCACTCCTGGTCCTGGCCCACGCTGCCAGCTGGCCAGCAGAAAGCAGGTTTGCAGGACGATTTGATTTTCCACAGCTGTTGTACAAATCATGAGGTCAGGGGAGGTGAGAAGAAGGAGACACTGGAGAGAGTGAGGGGGTTGTAGCTGACTGATCCTTGCTTACAGCAGAGGCTGAATTCATCCATGACAACTGCAATATCCCAGGCAGCAACTTTCTCCATGTGCAAGCCCTTCATTTAAATGATGTGCTAATGTAAGTTTTAGGTCTTGACTGGGCGCTCTGGAATCTCTTACTTATGGTACAAAATGCATGGATAACATGAAAGATGGGGTGATTCTTGTCTAATGCACAGTAAATACACCAAGTAGATTGAAGTATCTTTTTGTGGAAAAAGGACATCTCTGTTTGGTGGTTACGTTTAGGAAAACTCACTCTGACACCACTGTGCGTGTTGACAACAAATAGTTTCTTAAAAGAAATGAGAATAAAACCCACTTGCTGATGGAATCAAAGTCAAGAGCAAACTCCTCTGCACACTGCCAAAAGCCTCACATTTATTTCTAGTGAAGTTTGAATCATAGTTTACTATTATTTTCATTATTTTACTATTATTTAGAGCCAAAAGTCACTATAAGTCACTACTCACTTTAATAGGATGACTTTCTAGAAATATTTCATTGCACAGATATAAATTTTAATGAAATTTAGCTGTTTATTAATTATTTGAATTTTTTTGAAATCAGACACTTTTATTATTATATTATGTCAAGCCATCTGAACAAAAAGTTTCCTGTGAAATTACCTGATAACACTACTTTATTCAAGATTGTGAGGATAAGGCTGGAGTACGAGGAATTTCAGATTAACAGGCCTGAGTGGATGAAAAAAACGTCAGAAAGAACACAAATATGGAAAAATTTCTCCTTCAAAGAAAAGATAAGAAGGTTGGGGTTGTGCAGCATGGGGAAGAAAAGGCTCTGGGGAGACCTTATGGCTACCTCTAATGGGGTTTACAAGCAAGATGGAGAGAGGTATTTTTACCAAGGCCTCTAATGATAGCACAAAATGTAATGGTTTTAAACTGAAAGATGGTAGGTTTAGAGTAAGTATTAAGAAGAATTTTTTTACTGTGAGGGTGGTGAGGCACTGGAACAGGTTACCCAGAGATGCTGTGGATTCCTTGTCCCTGAAAGTGTTTAAGGCCAGGTTGGATGGGGCTTTGAAATATTCAGTCTAGTGAAAGATGTCCTTGCCCATGGTAGGCGGGGTGAAACTGGATGACCTTTAAAGGTCCCTTCCAACCCAAACCATTGTACGATTCTATGGTTCTGTGAAATTCTCAATATGAGGAATAAACCTCTCTACCTTCAGATATACTGATATTCAGATATATAGATATTCAGATATATTTCAGATCTCTGATCTGTTCATCACTCTGCAGGAACAAGACCTTGAGGGCATGATAAGTAGTTCCACAAAAGCATCAACTTAATATTCAGAGGCAGTCAAAAAAGAAATTAATATACTAGGAATTATTGTTAAAGAAACAGAGAATAAACCAGAAAATATTATTCTAGAATAGAGATCTATCATTCACTCTGACTTTTAATTTCATACTCTAGTCATCTAATCTCAGAAAACACATGTATCAACAGGGTTCAAAGACTACTAGGATGGTTGTATGGATGACTTACTGGGCTCAAAACTTCATCTCAGAAAAGAGATGGTTTCAGATCACAGCACAAAGGTCTACAGAACCACTGTTGGCCATTACTCACTGTTCTTTTAGTGCTGAAGGTGGTTGCTGGCAAAAAAACCACCAAAAAAAAAAAAACACTGGTAAAATTAGATTCAAAGAAGAAACAAAAAGGTAGTTTTTCATGTAACCTGCTGTTAACCCTTGGAACAACTGGCCAAAGGACCTAGTCAATACAAGAGGTATGTGTGGTATGGGGAAATTAGTAGAAAGAAAGGTTCACAGAAGGTTGCTAAATAGACAAACCACAGATGCTGAGGGAAATACTTGAGCTGAAAAGAATTGAAGACTAGGAAAGCATTAGAAAGAAATAATATTGTTGTTGTCACACTGCTGTTGTTCTTTTCCTCCTTCTGCCTACATGTCCACTTACAGGCCAGCGTTGCCAAAATAGATTAATCTGAACTGTGTGACTGCTCTTTCATTTCTATTACGAACCTCTGTGTTATAAATTGTATGTATCATGGCTACCTGAACAATTGCCTAGCAAGGAAACAAAAATTTATATTCATGAGTATTAATAAAGGTAATTGTATCTTAGCAGATTATTACAAAAAGTGCATGAGGAAGGTTTTGGAGACAGAAAAAGACATTTCAGAACTCAGTCTACTGCTTGCTCCTCTGTGATGGAAAACAGAAGCTTAAAACAAGAATTCAGAGATGAGCAAGCTAAGTAGATAAAGACCAGTGGTAGTAACAGTAGGCAATGGGAGTGTCCTGCATACTGCTCCACAAAGTTCCATTACTCCGGAAGTTAATCATCTTCAACATGCAGTTTGTGGACACAACTCTTCCCAAACCAAAGGTGCTTTTTCCTTTGACAAAAAAAAACCCACATCCCTTTCCTCCTACATGGCCAACATTCAAGAAGCACACCTTATGCAGTGTGTAATACAGAATTTTCAAGCAAGTAGGCCTTTCACAGTCTGTGCAAGTCTTTTTTACTCTCTTATATTAAGTATTCAAAAGGGCACAGAGGTGGAAGATGAGGTGGACTCTAAAATCTGGAGTCAGAGATGTGCGCCAAGTTGTTAAACGACTTCTCTCTTAATTCAGTGAATAAATGTGTAGCCAGAATGACTAAACAAGGCTGAAAATGTCTTCTTCAAAAAGGACCCTACTAAAAATAAAGTGACCAGATTTAATTATTTTCATCCAAAGTAAGATAAAGAGTGATTTCAAAGTTGCTAGCCTTTACCTTGGGAAATTTTTCTTTTTTTTTTTTTTCTTCCTTAATAAAACATTATAGGCTTTGCATAAAAGCAGCATCTTACTTCGTTTTCTAGCTATATTTTAAGTAAATTTAGACTTCTGAGCTTTCACTCAGGTCTGCATGTCTTGTAATTCATAGCTAATTTGTCCCTCAAGTATCTTTCCAGTACAATGATGCCTACCGGGAAAGCTACACAGGTGAAAATTCAGGATACAACATATCCCAGAGAGTTTCCTACAGACAGCGTAGGGGTAAAGCCATTCCAATCTGAGGGAAAATATAATGTGGACATAGTTGTATAGGCTTACATCAGTTTGCCTCTGGACCAGATAAGACTCTTCCTCCTTTTTTTTGTTTACTAAATGCAGTAAGTCTTGGGAATCCAGCCTGCACTGATAGCTAAGTCCCCCTGGGAGCACCAGGAAGTCTCACGCAGACAAGGTATGGAGCAGTCTCCAGCAACCCTGGCCAATACAGAGCACAAAGGCTGTGCAGCTGCAGCATGTGCATAACTTGGAAAGCTTCATTAGTCAACAATGCAAGGGAATTAACCACCCTTTTGCTTTTTTTTTCTCTTTGGTACAGACATTGCTGATGGTGACTGTTCTTTGTATTTGCATAAGGATAACCCATTGTAATGTGTATCTATTCAGGTTTACTTGTGATGCTTTGTTCTTATTCTCTTTTATAAGGAAAGAAAATGCTTTGGTCCTCTGAGAATAACATCAATGAATCCCAGAAACTGTTTATTGTTTCATGTACATAATGCACTTGTGCATAGCTGTTTTGGAGGAAAAGAACAATAAATGATTCCTCTGTTCTCAGAAAGGAAGACAAAACCTGTAGATGAACATCATTAACTGCTGTTAAAACTTGATAGCCTGTAAAATAAAATATTTTAAATGGACAAACTTGGTTCAATTACCTTCTAAACTACATGTGGAATCTGTTGAGACCTCATGAGATGTTATTTCTGCAAGAATTGTGAAGACATAGGCTTCCCCCTTTAGAACGAATCTGCAATGGCTTGTGCCATTGGGGAAAAAAACTTTGATGATGCATTAACATGGTCCTGACCCAGCTGGTTGGCATGCACTGTCACTCCAAAATTCCATTAATAGGGTGCCTGAGGACATGAACTCAGTTTGACTTGAAAGCTTCATGTGTTTCAATTAAAAATGCATTTATTTAATTAATGTAGACATTAGAGAGAACACTAGTTTAAAAAGGAAGACTGAATCTGATAGATTATCTTTATCTTCTTTTAAGACATCTGGGAAATGTTGCTTTTTTTGCAAGTGTAAGATATAGGAAAGGGAGGAACCGAAATGTTGCAAATTAATAGATAGGAGGCACTGAGGAAATTATCAGGCCTATTGCACTCAAAGTAGTTATATTTGGAGGTGGATAGTTCTCTTTTCTCTCTCTGTCTCTCTTTTTTTTTTTTTTTAAATGGCTGACAAGACAGTGCTAATACCACTCACAGGTGCTAAAAACAAGAGGGGTTTGGCCACAACGGAAAAAATGTTTACTGGCATCACTTAAAGTGTAAAACCAACGCTTTTTGTAATACAAAAATTTGTGACAAAATTCCACCGTTGCTGACGCCTGAACAATTTCATTGAAAGAGAAAAGTGAAGAGATGAAGGAAAAATATAGCTAAGGGAAATATCACCATGGATGTTCCTACTATACCTAGTCACCATAGACCCTATTTGCTATTTTAATAAAATGTTCTGTTACTCTGACCAACTTAACTCACTTGAAAGATCATTTCCGCTCCGCAGCAGTGTCTAGGGCCTTATCAAAACAAGATTCATACTCCCAGTACAATTGCTTGTTTTGAAGTCTCAGAAAATCTCATGAAGAAGATGCCACTTCAGCCCTGCTTTTGCAGTTTTCTGATGCAGGAACAGCAGAGTTCATTTTAAATAATTAGCTGTCATGTGGATTGCAGTCACAAGTGGATACATCTTTCCTAAGACACTCTGTACGGTATCCATTCTTATCAACCTAATGTAAACAGAGATTTAGTTACCCACAGACACACCACATAGATCTTATCTAGCACAGAAATACCAAATTAGCACTGACTGATTCTTAGGTAGCTATCAGCTAGCTGGCAGCTGTGATTTTTCATATCCAGTACATCTGCTTGATACCATATGCCAAGGCTAGATCTAGGGATTTTGGCACCTTGGTCTGGTTGGACAAATCCTTTGACATGTTTTCTCCTTGATGTGAGACCAAACAATGAATAGCTTCAATTGCATGTGCACTTAGCATTGTCTAGATTATTTATTTACTTTGAGCAGTTGTACAAATGGGACAATTCTGCAATCTGATAAAAAGAGGAGAGCTTTGATACATATCACAGAATAATGATGTGTCAGGGAGAGGACACACAAGCATTGCTTTTTGAGTTGCTGTTACAAAGCTTAACCTCACTTACTATAAAGGAAAACTGGTAGTCTATGAAGGTTTTGTGGCCTGCTGAAAGAGATTCAAAATCCTAAGAACAAAACAACCATACAGAATCTTTAAGATATGATGCAAATTGAGCCATAATAGCTCATGGTTGTCCTGACTTAGCACAATAAAGCAACAGAACAGATCAATCATTTTAATTTTGCTTATATTATACTCAAATACATCCCAGCACCAAGAATGTTGCTGCTTTTCAGCTGCTTTTTTTTTCAGCTGCCCTTCCTCCTCTGTCTTTGCCAGCGCCAGTCTCTGAAGATGCACAGTAGCTCAGAGAAGGAACAGATCCGGCTAAACTACTCTCGAGGAGGTGAGGGGATAGCAGAAAGCTTATTCTCATAGAAGACTGTTCTTAACAGGTTTCATTATGTCATAGCTCGCAGGCTAGATCTGCCACTAGAGAAGAGATAGGGACAAGC
Organism: Cnemophilus loriae; assembly: GCA_013397755.1. NCBI lineage: Eukaryota > Metazoa > Chordata > Aves > Passeriformes > Corvidae > Cnemophilus > Cnemophilus loriae. The sequence continues at coordinate 1,839,211 of VZTF01009271.1, read as the reverse complement.
ATTAATGACCAGCCAGAAAAAAGGGCAGAACATTCCCTTTTGGTAGATTCCTACCTTCTTTCCACATTAAAAATACCAGGTAACCATAATCAAAATGATTTAAAGCCGTAGTCTGAAGAGCATCTCTTTCTGAAGTATAGAAATAAAATTCATTTAAAACAAAAAATGCAGTCCTATTTATACAAGTTTTTCATATGAGAGTCCACCTTCACTGGAGATGTTAAACGGAAATTCCTTTAGATAGAGTAGACTGAAAGCTGCTGATTTCTGGTGGATGGTCTCAGCTGTGGTTGAGTGCACACGCAACACAGCAGATTTCGTGTGTGAGACCAGTCAGCCCGACAGCGCTGGCAGGGGCAGGAAGGGTCACAAAGACTTCTTCCATGGGCTGACCTACAAGAGCCCAGTACCCCACCTTGCTGTTGGGCCAGAACAGACACCTGAGAACGACCTGACCATGAGCAGTTGCAGACACAGGATACTGCTGGTGCTCTGGGACTGACCCTGCTGAGCAGCAGCTGACTGCAAACACCACAGCCTGTTTTGGAGACTTTCAGGAACAGCAAAGTTACCTAAAGTATCCAAGCATGGGGTGGGCGTGGTGGGGGAGGGGGATGGGTTTCTAATTTATTCTGCACCTGTGGAATCAAAACTCATCAAGTCCCAATAAATTCACTCATGTTTTTTGCATAATCCATTGCTATGAGAAGCATAAAACAACAAAGCAAGTATGAGCAGAGCCCCTGGCTCTGGGAGCATCACATTTTCTTTCCCTCAAGAATACCCACCTCAAGAAAGCTGCACACTGAAGGTTATAGATATTACTGCGCACACTTCTTTCTCTTCCATGTTTCAAGGGGATGAAATGGCATACGGCTTTTATCTTTTTTAAATTATAGCTCTTTTTATTTATAAAGACTTCAGCTTGAAAAGCTGTTAAAAGTAATAAACCACATCTTTCCGAGAATACAATTCCATTATTTAATCATGCCCAGAGGCAGCAAAGACACTGGGAAATAATTGTCTTTTCGTCACTCAAGCATGAAACGCCCAACATTGTTTGAAACCTAATTCTAACAAACGTTTAATATTCTAGTTCAGAAATCCCTTGACCATGAGCAAGTACAATCTCATTTCTCAGTCTTTTAAAACAGTTTGATGAAGTATCCCAGCAGGCATAAGTTGTGTTTTCTTCTCTACTTTTTTTTTTTTTCAGTCGGCAATGTTTCACTTTTTACAGCCATCTACCAGAACACAATTCGAATAATATGTTAGCATCTCCATAAGACATTCATTCATCTAATTTCTTCAATCTATAAATTCCCCTTTAATTTTGGAGAAATCACATATGAAGAAAACGAAACACAGGGAACAGTGGATCCAGAGCTACTGTAGTTAGACGAACATGGGAAGACTGTATTTATTGCAATGGCATTGGTTTGGCACAATTTGCCTTTCTTGGATACATGTTAGTTTTTCTACTAATTAGTAAATTAGTAGAGCCTTTTAATATATTTTTCCACCGCATAATCAAGAGATTTGTCATATACCACAAAATTACAAGATTCTGGCACTTAGAAATAAACTAATTGGTTAATGTTAACATTGTAGCTCATAACTAATAGGCTCAGTAAGCAAAGACACACACAAAGATGATGTTGTTACAGGACTGGATGTCTGTCTCATCCTGACTCCATAAGCACAGGAGAATAGAACATAAACACTAGATATCAAGGATTGATATTTACTACAAGTGGCCCATTGGTAGTAGACTTAGACTCAAATTCAGAGCTAAAGAGTAAACTTTCACTCTTAGAATAAAAAGTTATAATCTTTTCCATTAAACAGGGCATCTGGGCACAAACAGGTCAGAGTACAGACAGCAGCAGACTAGGAAGAGGAAGGTGGTATTGGGTAAAAAGAGGGAAAGGAAGATAAAAAGTTCTTCAACATTTGATGCCACAGCAAGGCATACATAGTGAATTTATCTTTCAATTAATATTGACATGAAATAAAAAAAATTCTAATCCTTTGTCTTACAATATTTTTCATAAAATATTTTGTTTAAAAAAAAAGAGTACAAGTTTATCTTCAGCTTCAATAGCTGAAGACATTGATCTTGAACTTTTTCTAATGATATCTGTACATGTCTTGAAAAACAAATGAAATGAGAAGTAAGTTCTATGCTTTCAGCACAGTCTTTCCACAGATAGTCCTTCCTATAAGGTACTTCAAGTACATCAATATAGATGCTATTAAATAATATAGAATTAAAAAATAAAACCTTTGCAAATGGGATATATCCAGTGATTTTATAGACTCTGATTAAAGTGAAAGAATTTGAGCATGGACAGAAACCATAATGCAAGTTGCAGCTTGTGAGTTACTCCTCCTTTTCAAAGCTGCAGTGAAGTAACTGGGCCATTTCATGTTGCAATTGAAAAGACTGGAGCCTAAAATATTTCAGGTGAAACAGGGAATCCGAAATCAGTTTTAAATCCTGTGGATACACGCAGAGTACCTAAATCAATCAAGAAAACAGGTTACTGACCTCAAAACAGAAAATTAAATAAGCACATGCCAGAGAAGAGAGAATAGCCAGTTATTACAGTGCAGTAATTAGACGAGAAGAATGCAGAAAAAAAGCAGGAGACAACAATTTATATTCTAGATACTAAAGGTAGAGGTAAAGGTTTATTTCAGGCAAGTGTCACCAAAAATAAATTGTTTCTGAGCTTCAGCCTAAAATGTGGTGCAGCATAGCATCTGAGCACAGGCCAGATCTGTCATCATAGATGTGTATTTCTAAAAGCAAACAGAGGTGAGAGCACCAAACAGCTTGTTAAAAACATTGCTAAATTTTTATAAACTAAACAGAGAAGATGCAAAAGAGACACTTAACATTTTTGTACATTTCGGCATATTACGTTTCATTATAATCATGAAAAAGTGAAGCTATCTCCCTTTCCCAATATGTACTGATTGGAACCTGGGGAATGAACCTCACTCTGAATGCTGAATTCCAATTACATCTGGAAATCTGTAAAGAATTTGTTCATTTATTTCTTTATGGAAGTTGTTCAGATTTACTTTGATTATGTGTGGATTTTATATAGAGGCATATATACTTCTAAATAATGTTATCTTTTTTAGCAGAACAAAAAGATATTATTGTAAATATGCATTTTTCACTAAGATTATGCTGAATAATGTTAAAGACTATCAAGGTAGTACACAGCACAGAGAACAGCTAAATTCTCTGTCCTCTTGGATTGCTATTTGTCTTGACAAATATGTAGTGAAAATGTAATAAAGGGGCTTGGTGAGTGGATTTTAAATGAACTGACTATTTGAACTTTGAATGATCACTGTTTTGTGACTATTTGGGGAACATGACTGCTAGAATTAAACATGGATAAAGACAAAAACTATTTTCCTCTGACAAACTATTCTTCTAAAGAAATTGAATTGTGGTTTGTTTTTTTTCTTTCTCCTCAGTAGAGAAATGATACTTAATCCATTGAGATGTAAAAACTCTATAAAAGAGACTCTTTACAGGAGCACTTAGGTCACTAGGTTAAAGAAAGTGAATGGTATTCCTAATGGAAGATAAACGGTTGCCCTGTGGGGTTTTATCTGTCATACTAATCTCAAAAAGCATTTCATACAAAAGTAGAGTTAAAAAGACTGTTAAAGCAAGCTTCGCCACTGCAGTAAACTAATACCTGTGGCTTACCGCCTCTGCCCTACATATGTGAAATGTTTAAAATGTTTGGCAGGAAGCTTTTTCCCACATTTGGCTAGGCATACTCAGTGAACCCAATGTGAGATAATCCAAAACAATTCAGGTTCAACAAAGGTTGGGAAAATATTATAGCAGACATAAAGCTTTGATGGAAAGCTTCTTTGATCTTGAGATTATAAAATACACAATTTCTAATCTGACAAAATTTTAGCTGCAAAGCAGAATATCTAAACATTCCTCTTTTGTCATAACAGTTTAATCCCTTAAGAATGTGATTTAAACCATTGAGGAGCAAAGGTTACCACAAGATTTGTATGAAAGAGGAAACTTGCCTCAGACACCTAGATAGAAAAATGTGAAGGCCATTAAATTATATAACTAAATACTATCTGCAGATTGGCACTGCCAGGTCACCTTCAGTTCAAGCTGTGTCAGATATCTGTTGTTCCAAACATACTTGTTCACTGAATGAATACCGAAGTACTTATGATTATTTTAAATTTTGGAATTTTTGTTCAAAATGACCCACTTTGCCATGCACGAAAAATAGCATCAATACAATAAGAGTTTAGGTAACAAGAGCTGCAGAGTGGGAGGTTTTTTTCTGATGTTGCTTTTGAGGGGGGAGGACACTGAGCATTTCTGATGTATTTACTAATCTCATAAAAGGTATTTCTTCTTCCTACTGATCTTTCTTAGGGCCATAGACTATGAAAAATCTGCTACTAACATAAAAATAATGATTTTAAAATTAAAATCACCCTTATGAAGCATTGTCTACCTCTTAGGACAGCAATTCTTGTAAGGAAGCATGACCAGCAAGAGCAAATACAAAATTGTTTTATCAATTATATACACCATGATTCAATACAGCAAGTCACACGTAAATCCATGCATTTGAGTTCATAAAATATGCTTTTCAGTGCTGATACACCACAAATCATTAAACACTAATTTGAGCACAAAATCTAATAAAGCACTAGACAGTTTTTAATGGCTTTTAAAGACAGTTGGATCAGACTTCAAGTTTTTTAATTAGAAAAAAAAACCCCAACAATCAAACAACAAAACTTTCATTTCTTTCCTCTCTGAAACTGAAAGCAAAGTTCATCCTTTTTGTTTGAAAAGCCAACAAATAGAAATTTAATTCCATGGTGATTTGATTTCCATGGATCTGCACATTAGTGTTTGTCACTAATGTTTGCAGCTAAATATCTTTATCTAAACTCCATTCAGTTTTCAGCTTTTTTAACAAATTGCTCCCTACCCTATAATCATGCCTGATAAAGAGAAAAAGTCTGGGAGCAGAAGACAGGGTTTGAAATAATGACTAGAATGGAGTTTTTACAGTCGTTATACAAACGAATATAAATAGTGATGATTAACACATGGATTGTCAATTTAGAAAGCATAGCCCAGTACAATGTTGTACTACACAATAAGGAAAACATGGATCTTTGTGGTAGAGTTTTTTACAGTAACTGAACTTTTGTTTATACTTGGGCAGAAATCTTCCCACTCAGTGGGAAAAAATTAATGTTGATAAGACTGAATCTCCATACTCTCAAATTTAGAAGGCATCATATCATATCAGAAACAGTAGATATATCAGTTCCTGATATTGAGTTATCTCTTATGTTTCTTGTTCCTACATCAATGATAAAAGTATTTGTTTTTTCCCTTTTCAAAATGTGCAACTCTTAATCACTCCAAAATTAATTTTAAAAAAAAACCTCAACAAAAATCCCACATATACCAAACAAAACACATATAATTTTTGGTCTGTCATTACGTTAAATCCAGTGAAAACCACCTAATAGGTACAAAAGGAGAGTAAGTTGGGAAGATAGGCACCCTAATTGACAAACCTCATCCTTTTGGAAACAAGTATATATTTGATTAGAAATAGCATTTTAAAAATAGCTACACGCTTACTAATCCTTCTGGAATCACAGCTGATCTTCTCCACATGCCCTGCAACCACAAAAATGAGGCTTCGGACCCAGTGTAGGGAGGTAGGGTCGTTGTTCCTCATGCACAAAGGTTGAATTAAGGACACAATATTTTTTGAGCTCCATAGAATTTGAAGGATGTGGCTCTGCCTGGCTCCTTACCTGCTTGGGCAGATATTACATGCAGGGACTATCAGGTATTTTCCAAATAATTTCCCTAGAGCTTTTTCTGTTTCCTGGCAGTGTACAATTCGGACAATTAAGCCGTATAGGCTTCTGTATAAATCTAGGCTAACGTTATAGCAGACATTATTCATTTCAGAGGGCAACACATTGACCATTAAGATCTCCCTTTGCCATCCTCTAGGTCTCTGAAATGCTATCCATATTTCCAGATTCCATGATGCTCTTGACCAGAACAATTTTGGATGTACAGCTGTGTGCTGATATAGCACAGTAAGAAAGTCCCATAACATTAAAAACATATTTTCAATGTGTTTCCCTCACTAAACATCATTACAGCTAAATGGAATTGAGAGAACATATGATTTCTTTAAAAAAGTGGAAAGAATTTTTACACAGTATATCCATTACAACTTCTTCATTTCAGCCACAAAAATTATTTGCAGAGGTTTCATAAAATATTTACATAATGTTTTCATTAAATATGTTGTTATTAATATCCATCTGAATCAAAGAGTAGACACTGGGGAAAACCTGTGAGAGAGAAACAGGGAACTGGGAGAACACTCATGCTGAAACAAGCTACATACACCCATGTGACTGACCCAGAAACAATTTAGTTGTTGCCAGGACAGCTGTCTTTGAAGTCAGCCAAACAACCATACTCCCCTGCCAAAAAAAGAAGAAAAAGAAACCTCCATGGTTTGGCATCAGTGTTTTGCAATCAGTTTGTCACAGTTTCAGAGCAGCTATTTTAATTTTTAAAGTGATTCTTCTCTAATCTTCAGTTCTTATCTGTTTAACACAGTGTCTTGAACAGTCTTTACTTCCCTGAGAGAAACCTCTTCTCTATGTATCCTCCTTCAAACTTACCTTTGCCATCTGCTGTTTCCATCGTCCTTCCACAGATATGGATGCATTTCATTGTCCAGCTTTTGTCTTTGCTCTCAGGACAAATCAGTAAAATAAAACCAAACGCCTTATGTGTTGAATTCTGTCCTGTCTTCAGTCTCACAGTCTTTCGAAAGATCCCTCAATGTCCCACCATTTTACTTGTGTTTTCTTGATATTCCCAGATTAGTTTTGACTGAATTTGTGATAAATATTCCAGTAAAAGGTCATAAAACCTTCCTTCTTTCAGAACATGCCCTTTTATAATCAATTGCAAGTTGTTATTTCCTTCACTTGAGAACTTGTCATAGTCTTAAGGCACATAATAATATTTAATGACCACCTTCTTCCTCCATCCCAAAGCTTTCCTGTCTGCTGATGTGCTGTGCAACTATAAATCATCACTAGGATTTATCTTTACTTCTCTTTAATTACAGTTGAAAGGTTTCTTTTTGCCTTAGTTTTCTTTCAATTTTCCTGTTGCTTTATTCATAATTTTCCCAACTTGTTGTCTCACTTGGATATTGAATTTTGAACCCAGACAGTTCATATTGAATTTTGAACACAGTCAGTTCATACAAGTCTGTGAAAATAAACTGCCATATTGTCTTTCTGACCAATATCTGAGCAGTACTACAAATACTCTTCTTAAATGATAAGTTCTCTAGGAAGTTCTGCTTTTCTGTCATGTTAGAGTGTATTTTGTTCATCCATCCTCATCCACTCTAGCAGTTTTGTATCCTTGTACTTGTAGGGATGATCTCAGAAATTTTAGACTTCTTATTTAGGTAGAATTTCTTGCACTATAACATTTTTGCTCCGTTAAAAGGTGCAAAACATGACAGAACTGAGGCAGTGTCTCTGAAAGCCCTATGACTCCTTTGAGTACCAAAACTGGCACCACATGTATCTACATTCAGGCACCTGAATGATTCCCTATGTATCCAGTTGAAGTTTGTTGTTTAGGCTCTCTGTGTAGTCCAGAACAAGTGTTTAGAACAAGCATTGCCCTCCAGAAATGCACATTTCCTATTCATTGACCAGAAGGGAACACTGTACATTTCACTTCCAGAGAAGTGAAGTTAATGCAATGCATCCTGTGCTTAGTGACACATCCTTCTAGTCATGGGAACAGTGGGTGTTATTTTCTTCTCTGTGTTTCCTGTATGCCTGAAACTGTCCCTGATTATTGCTACATTCATCTCATTTCAAATTTAAGATGGAAACTTTAACCTTTTGTCTAGCTCATGGCAAGCTTTTACTACTGTGAAAAGATATGTGGTTTCAGGATCAATGATGGAATATACCTTCCTGGATTTCCTCACTTCAAGTCTGCGTCAGAAATAGGAATGAACTCTAACACTTGCAATGTAGCAGACTGAACAAAGATTAGATTCTCCTAGAAAAAGGTCATCAAAAGAAAGTTGTTTGAGATAGCTTAAACAAAGCAAAATACACTCACATTCCCTAGTTCACTCTGGGTTGGCTGACAGGAAGCTCTAAGGTGACAGCATTGAATTATTATTTTCTTTTTTCTTTTTTTTCTTTTTTCTTTTTAATTTAAGATGGAATGTTAAATGAAGTCAACAACATTAGCCAGAGGTCAAGAAAGTCTGAGTTTCAATTTGATGAGGTTGACATTCAATCATCTGAAAGACCAATATTGCAAACCTTTGACTGCTCTCTCTCAGGAAGAATCAGTAACACAAAAGGGTGAGCACCATTCTTTCCCATTGATTTCAAACAGAAATAGAGGCGACTGCACCACAAGTGCTGAGCGCCTTTCAGGACCAGAACCTAATTTAAGAGAGGAGAAAATGAAACGAAAATTAGAAGAATAGCAGCCTGGAGGTATAGTTACACAAAATGGTCCAGGCAATGGGATGCTAGGAAATAGAGAATGTTAACTAGATAACATCTTTGTGGGGACCAGGACTTTCAGGAATCCCTAAATATGATTCTCTACATATAATTATTTAATGATTAAATTACATCATTAACTAAATGTAATTATTTAAGTGAAGATTAGTGGAATACGGTGATAATGTTTATTATTTCTTTCTCTGTAAGGACTATCTCATGATGATTTGCACAGAACAAAGCACATTTGGGAGATGTTAGGATGTTGGGATATTTAAAAAATACAGAAGGTTTACAACAATTTTTGTTGCGAAGGTGAAGAGAGGAGAGAACTCTAGAGTATTTAGATGTCAACCTTATTTTTAACATAGATATAAATACTTCTTTCTCCAGAATGGGCATGCAGATTAGGCCCAGAGCAAAACCTTTTTAGGAGATAAATGTTCTTCACACTTGTTTTCCTTCTTTGCAGATGATGGCAACAGTGAATGTTGCCAGAGAAATTTGTAAAAATAACTGAATCCAAATCTGAGACAAAGTGCCCCCCACAGAAAAACTGGCTAGGCTGGAAGAGGTTGGTTTCAGAGCTAGGCAGAAGGAGCATGAATAGAAGAAAGCAGCTGAGTAGGATAAAAGCTTCATCTGGAAGTGACAAAAGAGTTATTTCGGAATTAGAACAAAATGAGGAGGAAACAGACTACGCAGAACCACTTTAAAGGTCTAGTGTCAGAAAATAAGAAACAGATTTGATTAAGTGAGGCCAAGTAAACATTGTTCATGAAGAGAAAGAAAGAAAAATCAATACTACTTCAGGCAAATCTGCAGACTGGGGAAAATATGAGAGCGAAAAATGACAAAAAAATAGCATGGTCAGACAAAGAGATGAAAGGGTAAGTGTACAAATACATCTGGTAATTACCTGCATGTTTCCTTGGAAAAGATAGCCTCCTACTCAGACTTGGTGTGCCAAGAAGCTTCTCAAAAGTTCATTTTCTTGACAATTCAAGTTCTTGCTAAAGGGCTGTAATCGACTTCTGATAATTTTCAACTGGAACCAGGCATAAGGACCAAGAAATGTAAAAAAACAAAAAGAGAATGGAGGAATTCTGCTCAAAGTGTCCACTCCAAGGTACTGTAACATTTTGTCTCAAAACATAAAACATTGGCCATTTCTCTTGGACAGTGTGAAGCAGGTGGCATTTGGAGAAGATTATGACCATTAGGAGGACACAATCACCTTCTTTTTAAGCATTTAAATTAAAAACTAATTATAAATAATAAGCTTTAATTCCTTCTTTCACAAAATCTTAAATTCCTTGTAAATTTATTTTCAACTGTATTGCTATTTTCAGAGTATTATTTCCCTGCTAGTGCTTTCTAGCAAGAGTTCTCTAGTGTTTAGTGTTTCTTGCTAGAAGTGAGCTGCTTCTTGTAGCTTCTCATGTGAGATATTCTGCTGGTTGGCAGGAAGCCTAAGACTTAGAAATTGTAGTTCTTCACGCAAGTTTGTTCCAGGAATCCAGTCTTTGGCTCTTTATCCTCTTTTTTGTGCTACTGATCCAATGACTTTAAATTGCTTTTTAAAAGTAATTTAATGAACTAATAATGTTTTATTTCAGCTTGATATGCATTTGGTGGGTTTACTCGGGATACAGTTACCGAACGTGACTCATCCCAGGATGATTATGTTTCGGTTTCAGCCAGGTGCACCTAGGACTTGGCAACCATCATCCTGAAGCTGATGTCTGTGCTAATTCTGCACTTAGTGACCTTCACGATGTGGGTGTTTGGAATGATTCTGTTGGCACAAGTACAGATTCTCTCATACAACCATCTGTTCCTTGTGGAGAGGAATTTTCAACAGGTATCTGGGATGTTTCATCTACAGCACTCAGTTTTCAGCACATCTCCCATATTTTTGGTGGCAAAATAATGCCTTCACTGCCTTGCAGGAAGTAGGGCCACCAGCAATATTTAGAGACAGAATCCTTTATTGGTCTTAACTGTATAGGGAATCTGCTGAGCACCTGCTCATGACACCTCAAAACAACTTCAAGGCTGAAGGCTGGTCTTTCAATCCCGAGGTCCTTATTATTCCCATTCTCCTATCACATATCCACTTTCTTAAACGCCATGCTTACCTGCCCTGGCTGTGTCTGAAGATGGACCAGTACATGGCCAGTTGATGACCAAGAGTTTTGTCCAATTTGGTTGTAGCATAGTGTGCCCAATGTTAGTTCTGCTTGAGATTCTTTGATACCTTGACTTAAGGAACTACAAACATCATTCACAGAAATACGTATACTTCTTTTTCTTAATTTGGCCTACATCAAACAACCAGGGATGGAAAAAGGTTTTCATTTTTCCCAATTAGCTATAAGCCTAACAGCTAGTTCCTAATATAAACCTTAGAGGATTCCTGTTCCACTGGAACCAATGCCGGCATCTGTGCGGCATCTGTTTTAAGACAGATATACCAGTATAGAATGACATTTTTGCTTAGTATATGCAGGTTAATTTCCTTGAGGTCATTACTGATTTTATATGCTCTTTGGAGACTTCCTGCTCTTCAGAAATTCCAGCACAGTTTATCTACCACTTAACTGCACTAAAAAAGGAAAGCAATATTTTGTATACAGAACAAAGTATTTTGCAATCTTCAGGTTTAAGAAAAAGAAAAAGTGAAAAAAAATCACTCTCATTTGAATACTGAAAATGAAGAGTTCTCTGTGCAATAAGAAATAGACTAATTCATATAAAGCACACATTTGTACGGAAGATAAGCAGGGATCCCACATGGATGTTCAGAATCACAGGTTACATGACCATGATTCTGAAACAAATATTGTCATTTATGTTGTGCACAGGGGACTTTGCAGTAAGATTTAATGATCACAGCAATTTTTTTTCCAGTACTTCTGAGAGACCTTCTATTTTACTAAGTCATCTTCTGAGGATAAGTAGGTCTTCCTTTTTAATCATTTCCAAGATTCTAAGACTCAAGAAGGTTTTATTGGTGGGGAGGGAGAGGAATTATGCTGTCTTATGATATATTTCCCAGATAAATTCAATGCATGGAAATATTTTGAAAATTTAGCTCAACTTACCTCATCTCATTTTGATTTTTGTTTCAGGGATTCTACTATCCAATTTAGTGTGCTACACTCTATATGATGATATGAAATTTTAGGATTCAATCTGAACTGACCACCAATGTCAACTTCTGCTGCTGTCAGACCATTTGCAGGTGCTCAGTGCTCTGCAGAAATGAATTATCACAGCCACTTGATGCAGAGCTTCTGAGTTCTTCTGCTTCTTCGATTTAGATTTTATAGAATCATTGAGTCACAGAATCGTTTATGTCTAACTGTTAAGATCTGGAGTGCAGCCATTTACCCAGCACTGCCAAGTCCACCACTAAACCATGTCCCTGAGCACCACATCTACACATCTTTTAAATACCCTCAGGAATGGTGACTTCATCACTTCCTTGGACAACCTCTTCCAATGTTTGACAACCTTTACAGTGAAGAAATTTTTCCTGACATCCAATTGAAACCTCCTCTGGCACTGCATGATACCAACTCTTCTTGTCCTAACTTTCTTTCTTATTTAAATCCTATTAAAAACGTCCTGCCTTATGTGTAGTTTTTCATGTATTCATTTACGATCTTATCTTTGTGGCAGTTGAATCCTTTAATGTATTATTTTTGGAGACAGGTGGCATACAGAATGATGAGCAACGTAAGAGTCTAAATCAGGGAAATGTCTCCAAGCAGTCAATGCTTTTTTACAGATAAACAGTAGTTCTTTCTGCTTCTTCTCCTAACCATATGGATACAGACCAGCTTCAAATAAAAAGAGTGCAGCTATATCAACCATAGTATTATGGTCAAACTAGTAAAGATTTTCAAAGTGTATGGCCCATTCAGGCTTTCTCATTTTCTTTATGTTATTTAACTGGTTAGGAGGTTTTAGACCCAGAAAGGTGGGGAATCAAAATCAGTATAAGCTGCAAACCTGGGTAACTAATGATGTACATGCTCCTTATGTCCATAGCACCTCATTGCAAGGGCAATAGCCGGGATAAAAATGTGCTGACAATACCTTCTGGGGCTTCATCAAAATTCCACAAGTGCAGGAATGCATTCTGCAAGTGGTACTCTACCACTGGGACTCTGGGAGGTCACAAATGTGCTCCTCTGGAAAACTTTGGACTTTTGAAAGCATCTGCCTAAGCTCTTCTTCTACCGGGTACTAAGAAAAATGCTAGGTCTTGACAGTTCACTTTTGGGTTCTTTCTTTTAGTGTTTAACAATGCATTTTAATGGCATCAGGTTTGTTGCAGACACAGAAGAGGGCCTTCGTCTTATATTAGATTGATCTGGAGAGAAAAAGATACTGCAGAGAACTGATTAACAGGTGAGAGAACTGGTATGCATTTTCTCTGTCTGACACATGATCATATGAAAGAGACACTCCAAGGCCAACTACTGGCAAGACAGAAAAGTCATGGCATCTCCCTCATATTTCATAGATCTTCTCATCCTTTTGCTTAAGATTTCCCTGTGGATTTACTTTTTAACCGTATCTTGCTGTACTGCTGTTTCTACAGGAACTGCTGCTTTTCGGGCTTTTACTTCCGTTCTTTTATCCTATTTCTGTTCCATTAAAGGGTTAAAGATGAGTGTAAGAGGGGGAGACAATATTAATTATCAATACACAAAACAGACACCAAGAGGTGACTCTTTCACAAGGTACACCACTGTTCTTACAGTCAGAAACGCCGTTCTGAGCATTTGCACTTCTGAATCCTGTGGCTGTATCAGCAAGAGTGGAACATGAATTCATGGTAAGGTGGCAGAGAGGAAGAGCATATGATGAGGAGCCATCCATAAAATGAACAAACAGATAAAAGAAAAAAATTGAAAATCCAAGCAAGACCAAAGGATTACTTGAGAAGGGTTCTTGAAACACAGAACATAAAGGAAAGCTAACTGTACTAAGGTCCAGAAATAGACAAAAGAGGAGTTCTACTAGTCATAATTTCCTTTAGTACAGGATTGCTATTTTTAAAGTCTAATCTGTTTAGCAGAAGTCACCATAAAATGCTTAGATGGAAATCTTCCCATAGCATAATCAGAGAGATCAGGAAGGCAAGTGGATGCCACTAGGGATGTTTCCAGTATAAATCATATTTTATCTCACCTAAACTGTGAGCCTATAACTAAAAACTCTGTAAGCTAAACAAAATATCAGTGTGATCCTGGTCTGCACATGGTTCAGGACAAATACTCAGACAAAATAAATTTGGGCAAATTGGTTGCAAATAGCCTGCATATTCTGAATTTACATAATACATAGATGAACTTGTAACATAAAGACAATGAAGCACAATAGAAAGAAAAAAACAAGATGCAGTTGCAGTGGCTAATAATGTTGAAAATTTCACTAAACACACTGTCATTTAGACAACGAACTCCTGATATGCCTTACTGTCATTTTTGCTATATACAGCTTACCTACATGGGTATCCAAACGTGACTGGCCACAGAACCACAGACAGCAGAGATGCCACTGCCTAGCAATTCGTCAAAATACAGCAAGGAAGAAATCTGGGTCATTTGGATAATTATCATTTGAATAATCATTATCATTCCAGACAGCTCAGCGTGTTGCCTCAGGCATCCAAGCAATTTCATCCAGCCACCTCAGTCTTGTAAAACATAGAAAAGTATTTTGTGAACTTAACAGAACTTACAGGGGAAAAAAAAGTCCATTGGATTCCAGATATTCTAACTTTTCTATACATTTTCAGGGCATATAGAAGTTTTATAGGGATGGCTTTCTAGTCATTGCCCTTATGATTAGTAATAGCTAATAACCTTGCTGCAGGTCCCGTAATGTTAAAGACAGTCAGGCAATTATAGAAGGTTCTGCCTGAAATGGAGAATGATCTGAATATGCAAATTTTGAACCAAGACAAAAGACAAGGAAGAGTCAGAGAAAAACAGTCACTTTGTATGTGCATAGGTTCCCTAAAACAAGAGAAATTATAAGTTAAAAGAGAGATTAGAAGGAAAAAAAAGAAACAAACTGACAAATATCAGCAGAAGAACAAACAGGAACACAGTCAGCAGAAGCAGCACGTTTCTTAGAGATACTTAGCTGCACCTCTGAGCAGAAGGTAATTGCCAGTGAATAAAAAGAGCAAACTGGATGCCAAGACAAAAAGCAATGATGGAGCACCAAGCACTTTGGTCAATATATTTGTAAATCTGCAGAAAGTCCCAGGAGGAAGAAAAACTCATCCTGCTTTCTATTTCTCGAGACGGTAATCTTCTCCTGATATACATTTTCACTAAATTTCCTGACAGCAAAGAAATGCAACCACTCCTAAAGGTTGCTAGACAAATAGAGAATTATCTGGGTTTGCTGTGTTTTAATGCACATGTACAAATATATGCCAATAAAAAAGCAAATATTAAAAAGGGCATTGGCCAATTAAATTTATATCTCTGGTATGGTCAGTTAAAATTAATTCTGGCACAAGAAGCAGCCTGGAGCTAGTCCTTGTTGTGCTTTGAAGTGAGAACTTAGAAAACAATTTCTTCTTCAGACTTACCAGGAGCTAACTAAATGCCTGGGATTTTATTGAGGGAGACGTATGTATTATGGTGTTCTTGCCATGGGTGCCATTTATATATTAGACAAAACAATAGTCTGACTTCTATAGGTGCAGGAAAGGAAAATGGAAAGCTGTGCTCTGTTGTTTTTTGGCAACAGGGAATTATTAACAAATAAAAAAAGCCAGCTAACTTTCATTTAGAAAGAATTTGTATTGTGCAGTCATGAGTCTGGCATGAACACTTCAATTTAACCACTTAATTTATAGAATTTGATCATGAACTTTGCTAAAGTTTTTGCTACCCACATAAGCATTTAAGGTCTCAAAATATTTCCAAATATATTCTTCTAGCATTCACTTTTAAATGGAACCCACTACCATGTTTTTAAACTTATTTGATTCATATGAAATAGTATTTGTTTCTCTGGAACTCCTACTGCAGGTATCCTGGCTGACAATTGAAAAACACCACACTTTTTACAGAATCACAGCATGGCAGAGGTAGGAAAGAACCCCTAGAGATCATGTAGCCCAACCCACCTGCTCAGAGTTGCTCAGGGCCATTTCCCATCAGACCTTTAATATTTACATGGACGGAGACTTTACAGTCTCTCTGGGCAATCTATTCAAGTGATTGAACAACTTCATGGTAAAAAAGTGGTTTTCTGCGTTTAAACACAATTTCTTATATGCCAGTTTGTGCAAAGTTTTCAGTGCTCCTCGCCAAAAACCTGAGCAAACCAACAAAAGCACCAAGACAACTGCAACATATTCAGCAGAGCTGAGGTTGCTTCAGCCAGGGCTACCAACAGCAGCTTTTCCAGCATCTGAGCCGGAATCAGCACTCTTTGCAAATGGCAAACACAGTGTGACCTTGTAAGGTCAAAAACTGGAACCGATTCAGACAACTTTGACTTTGAAAAAAAAAAAAAAACACATAAGAAAACATGAGCAGCGTGAGCTGAGGTAAGCAGTGACTAACCAAGACCAAGGGAGGAGAGTAGGCTCGGGGCTATTGTGCAGCACATCCGGGAGGGTGAGGAGGTGGGGTGGAGGGGGAGATACAGGAGGAGGGAGTGAAGAGGGAAGGCAGCAGGAAAGGGTGATGACATAGTTTAATAGAATTGATTTATGAATCACTGACTTTGTAAAGTTAATTCCATATTCAACTTTCCCTGTGCTGCTCCCCCACTCCCAATAAAGTTGTCTCTGTTCTAAACCCTTGAACTCATTGTTTGTTAATAAGGAAGTATTGCTCATGAGGGACACACAGACAATGTTCATTTAATTTCCCAGCTTTCCCAGGAGACTCTGGAGGGTATTATTCAAGAAATGTTTTCAAAGGAACGTATGTGTACTGGCCCTCTTTACTACCCACAGCACCTCCACCTAGACAACTTAATACATCAGTCAACATTTGCAAACCATCAGTTAATCAACAGTGAGGAAAGGTAAATTGAAATAAAATATCCTAAGTGAATAATTTCATTAGCTTTGCTCTAATACAAATAGAAACCCTTGGAGACTCACATTTTCACTGGAGCTCAGTAACAAACGTGTTAAATGCTTGAAAAGAAAGGGATACAATTGTGAAAGCACACATGCAGGTAAAATTTTCCCAAAGGCTGTGTGGGAGAGCGTGTAGTGGGAGCAGACCTGACTTGGCTACTGTGTGTGTTACCGTAGGTGCAAGGAAGGAAGTCTCCAAATGGTAGATTTAACATGGCTCTCCACAGTCACATCACAAAGCACCCGGGAGTGGCTTGTCCCTCCTGGCCCCTGTGGGAATCAATCTGAGGAAGCCTGATGCTATAGAGATGTTTCCTGTATATTGTGTGGGAAACTCAGCTAAGTGCAAACTACCGGCAACAATGAGACAATAAATTATAATAAACAGGAAAAATAGCATTGGCTACTGAAATCAATGGCTGGAGCATATGAAACTTTCACAGCATTGATAAATGAATAAATATAACAAAAAGCATTGGTTTTTGAAAGAATGGGAAGTTTTATCTGCATTGAAAGGCTCCTTTTCTGTTAACTAAATACATGCAGAAAATAAACACCTCTAAAGGACTTTGGCTAGGATTTTCAGCACTGGAGAGGTGGTTTAGAAAACTGCACAATACGCCAGAGTCTGATTCCTTTGCTTGGCCCTGAACACAGTCAAGCAGAGTCTGAACAAACGGCCACCTGCTAGCAACCCCATTGCATCATCCATCCATGTCTGCTCCTCAGTCCTCACAAAGTGATCACAGATGAAACAAGCTGGCCACCTCCTTCTGGAATACTATAAAAAAAACAGCAACAAAACTGAGCTTAAAAATACTGGAAACAGCCTGCTGCCCAGTGAAGAAGACCTGGAATACTCTGAGGGTTAAATGCTGTTCATCTTGTGCACACAGGCTACCTCAGTGAATTCGAAGAAGCGAGCAGCGAAAGCCGAAATGAGTGGGAGTGAATGTGAGTGTGCAGTACTTCAGAGGAGACACTGAAACACCTTACAAGTCCAAGGGAACTGCAGTATTAAGTACTTTTCATTTAGTGCCCTTGTGATATCCAGGCTCTGCAAAAGAGCTTAAGAAAATGCTCAGCTTCAGCTCAGGTGAGCCGTCCCACCTGAGGCAAAATTACGTTCCTGTCCAGGTAGTCTCTAGAAGGCTCAGGGCCTTGTGAGGCCAAGCTCTGAGGGACAATGCATAGCTGGGATAAAGTAGTACAGTTTAGCCTGCATTAGAGGTTTCTGCTCTTCAACAACAAAAGATCCAAGAGAATCCCACTAAAGGTCTTTGAGAGGGCACAAGTAAACCGTGTAGAGCGAAAAGTTACTCTTTCAACATTGAGGAGCAGAAAAGAAAAACTAATGCAGTAGCAGAAGCATATAAATACACTCCAATTCTTCCTGAGTTAATTTATTTCAATTAGTTTTATCTGAATCATACATCACTGGAATCATGACACAGAAGCAATAAAGTACACGGGTGGGTGTGTAGATGGAATTAGATAAAATAATGGAATATGCGTTTTACAAAATACACTGGATTGCTTGTTTTCTAGTATCTCAAAATGAATTGTTGAAGACAATGTAAGACAAGTGATACACTGGGATCTTTGTACAGCACTAAGTACAGCCAGCTGAGGGATGTGATTGTCCTGCTCTGCTCTGCACTGGTGCAGCCTCACCTCAGTCCTGTGTGCAGTTTTGGGTGCCACAATATAAGATATTAAGCTGTTAGAGAGTGTTCAGAGGAGAGCTACAAAGATGGTGAAGGGTCTTGAGGGGAAGCTATACGAGAAGCAGCTGAGGTCACTTGGTCTGTTCAACGTGGAGGAGGCTGAAGGGAGACCTCTCTATGGTCCACAGCTTCTTTACAAGGGAAAAGGAGGGGCAGATGCTGACCTCTTCTCTAGTGAGCAGTGATAGGACCTGAGGCAATGGCCTGAAGCTGTATCAAGGGAGGTTTAGGTTGGATATTAGGAAAAGTTTATTCACCCAGAGGGTGGCTGGGCACTGGAACAGGTTCTTCAAGGAAGTGTTCGGAGCACCAGCCTGACAGAGTTCAGAAGGGTTTGGGGTTGTCCTGTGCAGGGCCAGGAGCTGAACTTGATGATCCTTTGGTCCTTTCCAACTCAGGATATTCTACGATGATTCTACTTGGGGATTTACCTTTTGTGGCATATAATGAAAAATTACTTTGTTTTATTCTAGAGGAGAACTGCCTGGTTTAAAGGAAAGTGACTGACATGTAGAAAGCAATGCCAGATAACTACGACTCAGTTGTTGAATAGCTTTTTGTGAGAAGGCACTCAACACTGAAGACATTCAGCACTATGGTAATTTTAAATGATGATTAGAAGGGTGAATACTCATTGTTTCAATAAATTAAAAATTATAAGAAATTATAGGCAATAAATAATGAAAGAGGGTGAAAAGAATTTGGTTTCACAGAGAGAGGCAGCCTTCTGCTGTTCTCGTCACTGCAAAGTACAGTGTTCAGATCTGGGTACCTCATCACTGATACATGCCGTGTACTCTAAAAGAAGAATGAAAACCAGTTAAGAACATGCAAGGAATGACTTTTTAAAAAAATAACAGAGTTAAGTATGTCTAAACTTGGCTAAGGCAATAAAAGACAATAGCAACCCCCAAATATTTAAACAACAAAGAAAGTGAAAACTTAGCAACAAAGGAAATAACCAGATTAACTGTAAGATACATAGAAATGTTCTACAGAAAGTTCCATTGAGGTCTGGGTTACAAACGATAAAATGGACAAAATGCTAGCAGAAGTATGATAAAGAGTTATTCTGTACCAACAACTTGATCCTCTTGATGCCTTAGTGTTTTCCTTCTCTTTCAAAGCATAAACATCAGAATAAATAAAAGACAACACCTTTTACCTTATGAATATTAAAGTTATTCATGTCATAAAATATTTCTGAGAATTTTTTCTTTTAGTATGAAAAACCTTCCTTTGTTCATATCTATAAATAAATTGCTATAATGGAAGAATCGTGTTACTAGTCCAACTACTACTCTGACAAGGTATTGAGCTGCGTGCAAGCCTTATGCTAAACATTTTCCTAAATACCTCATACATCTCTAAATGCTCCCTCTACGAAACGATATGAAGCAAACACAGTACAGTACGAACAACATCTGACTGCAAACGCAAAGATAACCTCTGCGGCTGTGAGTCTGAGCAGGAGAGGGCAGCACAGACTAGGAGTAACTACAGATCTACAAGATCCAGAAAATATCATGCATTTGTAGGAGGAGGAGAGGGGGATTTTAAAGACTAAACACTGATCTCTCTTACGTGTGATGCCCAGAATATTTGAAACCACAGGAAGTTGTTACCAGCCCTTCATCAAAGAGTCTCCCCAGCCTCTGTCATGACTAATCTGTGCTATATTTCTTTTCCAAGGTGACCTTACCTGGCATTGCAGCTGATGTTTGCACTGCAAGGATTGCTGCACGTATTTCATAGCTTCTCAGGACACCTTCCTTCCCACCCCCAGCCTTCCCCCCTACTCTCTGCCTGATCTCAGTCTTTAGGCAAAAACATCTCAGGAAGGATTTATTTGGGTGAAATCTGAAAGTCTATGTTCTTGTGTAAAAGGTCAGGAAAAATGTGGATTGAATGAAAAAGCATGTTTATTTGCTAACAGTCTACTGCAGTTGCATTAGTTTATGCACTCTTTCCTTCTGTTCCTTCAACTTTTTTCAGTAAGACTAAAGACACAAGACCTGAAAATGTCCCTCTGGAACTGCATAAAAATCTTACCTCAGTGTCTATATCCTCCTGCCATCTCTCCTCTGATAACTTTCATTTGACTATCTGGGCCTGATTTTTGTCTACCTTTTATTTTATCCTCAGTAATATTTTTGGCTCAGAACATAGTCTATGTCCTATGGCCTTCAACTCTGCCCACTCCACCAGACTGGTTTCCAGTTATTTGTATCTTTCTCCTTAAAATATTTTTCTTTCCCTTCTAAAATTGAGGAAAAAACAGGTTTTAAGATAGTATTATTTCTAAAAATGATTTCTGTAGCCCTGTAGCCTAAGCCGCATTCTTCTGCGTTATGTTATGCTCTATACACAACATGCAGGAGCATGCACAAATACAATGAAAGTGTTTAACATAAACATTTTCCTAGCATTTCAGGATGAAAGTGATCTCAGGCTGACCACTTATTTTTCTGTGAGTTTAGCTATGTACTGAAACACAACTACAAAGAGAAAAAAGAATTATTATTATTATTATTATTATTATTATTATTATTATCTCAACTGAAATCCTTTGTCATGAACCAGAACCACACAGCACCAGGACCTCTAAAAGCATGGGCAAAGATGACTATCTCATTGTTCAAAAAAAGAAAAAAAAAAAACTTACCATGAAAGTGTAACTCCAAGCAGTAAGTGAATTATTTATTTGCATTTTTGTAAGGCATGGGTAACTACACACAGTAAAACTGAACAGGTCTCTGCTGTGAACCTTATATGCTCTAAATAAACAGAGAAAACAAGGAAACCCAGAGGCATAAAGAAATAACATCAGAGAAGTTGGCAACACAGGAATAGAAGGAAGCTGTCCCTACTCCAAGACCAGTATTCTATAAGACTGACTATTTCTTTGCACATTCCACAATTTCATCTTTTTTAATGATAATTAAAAATAATGACCTTTAGTATTCACCTTTATTGGATGAAGTACATAGGGGAAGAAGTCTTTCTTTTACTTTTTTAGTTGGTCCTGTACCCATTACCACTGTGAACATTCAGGCGTGAGTTAAACGCAAATTTTAATTTTATTGGTATAAGTTATTTAGCAATATTTTTCCATTCACTTGAACTTATTGTTCCAGTCATAGTTGAGTCTAATTATTCTGCAAAGTCTAGACTTACTTATCAACATTAATTCATTTAAAAGCCCTAATAAAAAGGTATAAAATTGTATTTTTAAGAAAGAAAGACCACACTGCCAAAAACAAAAGTCTACGATTTTCTGAAAACAGAGGTCTCAGACATACTAAGTCTTTAATGTTTTCCATTAAAAAATAATTAAAGTTTCTTTTAAAAAGCAAAACAAACCAAAACAAAGTCTTTTATTCTGCTTCCTTATGAGGAAGAAATTCAGTATCAAGGTGAAAAAAGTGCCCACAGCCACATTTAAAGCAAAGATTTGCCACTAAGTATCATGATGAAAGGGGAACAGCTTGTGTAAAAATAGTGTTAACCCATTTTTGCTGCAAAGGTGAGGAAAAACCATGCCTCTTTCTTTCATCGGAAGTAAGAGCAAGCAATTGCATATGTGTATGCATGAGTGTCAGTATGCACACGTGTAAAGGAAAAGCCAAAAGTCTGCCATCCTCTTTCCTCTTGGCACTACCCTGTGGTGATCCAAGCTCCTTGCAGGACATGTAGTTAATCTGAAGAAGGTTGTTAAATAATAAATGCACAGCACTGGCAATTTAAATTATTTGGGATCTACTGGTTTCAGGACAAAAAGGCTATGCTGAAGAAGTTTAGAATTCAGGTAGGGACACGGCAGAAAGAGTGTAAATAGTCAGCATGGGTATGAAGGTGTTCCTCAAGCACAGATGACGAACCTGCTTCACCTCCTGCCTCAGGTGGGAAATGCCTCAGGACAGCCAAGCTGCCAATTTCAGCCACTGGTTGTGAGTAAAGCTAAACACAGCTTTCCTACCACTCACCTGAAGAAGAGAGACATCCTATTATCCCAAGGATGTCTGAGCAGATAATGTGGAAAAATTCCCAATGCCTTCAAAATTTTCTTCCTGTGCTAGCATTTTGCTAAGGGAAGGGTTCTGAGGGAGCATTGCACATACTTCCTTTCCCTTCTCCCCAGAACTATGCATTGTTCTGAGTTTTAGTGGGTGTTGATGCTTTTTTGAGATTCAGTTACCCTTAAAGTTCAGAAACCTGGGGACACTAGCTAGAAGTGGCAGATCTTGGAATCCTGGACTATTACACTAAAGAAAGAGTCTGGAGTTGCAGAAATTAATGACCCCAATTAAGCAGTTTCCATCTTCTTTCACTGCATGAAAAGAAAACTATGCTGGAAATTTAAGCCAGGTGTCCATTTCTCCTAGACTACATTGTCCAAAGTGGTCTAGAATCTCAGCCAAAGCAGAGACACTCTCATGACACTGAAAGCCTCGAAAGAGGAAAAGCTAAAACACAAGGGAGATAAAAGACCCCTAAGAGGCTCTTCTTCCAGCTGTAATTATTCCACTTACATACCATCCTTTCAGCATTACACTTAAGAAAATTAGCACCGTGCAAACCTTGATAGTAGAAGGACAATCAGGCAACACAGTAGATGCTATTGCAGGGTCTTCAAGGAGTGATAAACAAAGACAAGAGCCATTTGTCTGACAGTTGGACTGTGAACACAAGTAATTCCAGCTACCATACGTATAACAAAGAGATACTAAAAATCCCAGAATATATCACTGAGGGATGCCAGATGACACTGAAGACACCAGAGATCGAAGCAATAAATTTTACAAAATAAGAAATAGAGTACAATTATAGCTGATGGTCAAAAGAGTCAAACGCCACACGGAAGTTCAAAAGCAGCAGACAAATATAATAATAACCTTGCTGTGTACAAGTCCACAAACACATTATCTAGATAGCCTTCAGAGAAAGAGAAAAATAAAACTCAAAATTATATCTGTAGTTTATCTGCAGAGCAGTTTGCACTAACCTTTGACAGCAATGACAGTGTAGCGAAAAGTTCTTGATTTCAGTGAATGTTACTTTTGCTGACATAATTCCTTCCTACAGCAGCCATCTTCCTTAAAAATTAAAAAACCTTTCCCATATTCATTTGAGTTAGAAAGTAGAAGTAATGATCACATAGACAATTGGAAGGAAAAAAACCCAAACTGAAAAAAAAAAACAAATCATGAAACAGACAAAACAAGACTAGACAATGTAATCAAACACAGTTATTTTGCTGGCTACTCCTCCAATTTCTCTATCCTTCATCTGTGCACTGTTGTCTTAGCTTATAAAATCTTTACCCAGTGAAATTTGTTTTCATACTTGTCAAAAATGTCGGTACATATTCTGGACTGAGTAGAAGAGACAAATATCAATTTTTATTGAAGGTCTTGAGATGTACCAAAACATTAGAAATTTTCAAACAACTAGCTGGCAAACATATTTAACATAAATCAGCATTGTAAATTTCAGGTCTAAATTATTTATAATATTAACATTTTATTAAGAGATCTGACTATGATGAGCAGTAGTGAAAATGGTAGTTCTGAAGCATAATTGCAGAAACCTTCAGCATTCTATTAACCCCTGCTTACAGTAAGTACAGAAACTTACGTCATTAAAGTGTCTTGGTATTTTGAATTTTGCCCAGCAGTGGAATAAACTAAGCATTTAGTTTATGCCTTTCAAAGCATTTTAGGCAACAACACATCAGACAGAGAAATAAATCTGTGGGGTATCCGATCACCCAACAAAGTGACTCATCACATGTGCTGACCAGAGCCTGAGTCTGCATCCTGGCACCTTCCAGGTTAGGGAAGCCCATGTTTAAGAATCTGTTCCAAATTGTACAGAGCGAAAAGACAACTCTGAATATTTCACATCTTGGTGATGGCAGTGTCTCTCTGCCAGACAATTCGCAACATGAGAAATCCCTGCTGATGAAATATTTGGGGGGTGGCAGGTGGTGAGTGGGGAAGGAAGTGGTTTTAAGGAAAGTTTTATTTTTGGCAAGTAAGTATTTATATGAGAAAATGACCAGTTAAAAATTAAACCCCAAAAAGCAGAATAAAACGGTTACATGGATATCATCTAATTAATATATGGCAAAACCTGATAAAATGTTAATAACAATGCTAGCACTGAACACAGAGCATTTAAACTTAGGACAGAAAGAAATAACAGATGGAACAGAGATATATACAGATCTCTTACATCCATATATCCATCTACTTATGAATATATTAGCATCTGACTCACAAATAAAGCATATTGAAATAGTCACAGCAGCATTATCTACCAAAAAAAGTCAATAATGAAAATTTTAATGTGCTACCATTTATAAATATGAGCTCATTTAAAGACTGGGTGTTTAGAAAAGTATTAATTCTTTCTGTGCAATTAGGAAAAAGAAAATACTTTTCTGGTTAACAGATTCAGTCCTGCACCACAGCCATCCACAGTACTCTTGCCACCAGCTTCAATGGGAAAAGAATTACACCCTGTGTTAGCTCTCAGCAATTACATTGACATTATCAGTGATTTACTGAGTGGTATTTCAAACACGATACCATATGTCAGCTGATACCAAGCAAGTTTGAGTGACAAAGTTCTGATCGTAACCACTTGGTTAATAAATATCACAGCTATTGAGCCTGTAGAGCGTTTAAACTCTGACAGCCAGGGCANAAACCCCCAACGCCGGGGCACCACCAATTTAAAAAAAAAAAAAAAAAAAAAAAAAAAAAAAAAAAAGGCTAGAAAAACCCTATGAGACTCAGCTCTGAGTTCAAGTTACTTCCTCTTAAGTCTTCCACTTCTCAAGCTGATTAAGATTCAGTACGTAGCTCTGATTTGAAATCAAGTGGTTCAACTGAAGCGGAGGCTGGAATTTTTCTCCTGTTGATAGGTAGAGGTGGGAGAGAGTATTGCTAGCACTTTGTGATGATTTTCAACCCTTTGCTGTGCCAACATCCTTAAGAATTTAGGCTGCTGGAATATGTTTGCTTTTCTGAGCTGCATTTCAGAGACTTTTTGGAATTATGCTACAGATCCCAGAGGGTTTTGTAGGCCGTCAGTTGAAAAACACTGCTCTCTAAACACTAGTTTAAAAAACCTGTGGAAAGATTTTTCTTCATCATAATTAAACCACATTTTTTAAAATATCTATGTGATTTTTATTCTATATTGGTCCAAAGGATCTTCAGGGAATCCTTTTACTCTTGCTTTTACATCAGTTAAATAACATTGATACCAGTTATTTCTAATTTGAAGATATTTGATGTCTAAAGCACAAAGACAGTTGTGCTTTAGAGAACTTACAATCTCTTTACCTCTCTTTCTTTATTTTAATTGCAAATCATAAACATCTGACTTTACTCCTATGGACTTTTTTGACAGAAAGATCTAATGATCTGATCAGTGTTGAAAGAGAGAGTTGTGTTTTTTCCCATCTTCTTACATTAATTTCCCATGGATTTTAATTCTATGTTAATTTCCAAGAGTTCTCTCGTATCTTGACATTTTTGTCAGTATCCAAGGACGTAATAATTCTATAAATCAGGAAAGCAAGTTAAAAAACTCCAACGTTCTTGTCTTTTTTAAATTGAATTTTTCTCATCCAAATTCCTCAAATACCAAAACCAAAATGAAAACAGATTTTAAAAAATGATATAGATATAGATATAGATACATAAGAGGAAAAAAATACCAAAGGAAAACTTAGTGTCATCATATTACTGGTATTCACAAATAATATCGGCTATTAACTTTCATTTTTAAGCAGCTTTTCTGAGTTAAAGGTCTTTCAAAAGATAGAATTTCAAACATATTCTGTTAGAAATGGCTATTTAGATGAGAATGACAACAAAATGAACAAACTACTCAACTTACAGCAGTAGTTTAAATCGTTATATTGTCTGTTTTGAATGATGTTCAGGGAGAAGGACATCATTAAGGAAAGGGCAAGGTAAATAATGAGGCACTGACTATTGGCTGCAAAGAAATGAAAAAAAGGATTCTACAAGCTAGGGAGCCTGCTGCTGCATCATGCAGCTAATGGGCTAAGAGAGTCTGAAGTAACATTAGAGCCTTGTACTGAGAGATCAGAAATGCAGGAAAAAGAGAAACTAGAACATCCAGGGCAAAATCAGCTGCTGTGTATACAGGCCAGAGGATGTTATTTGGCTGCAGGGGAACTGGTGTGGATCATCAGTTTGTACATCAGCTCATTAGCCTCATGCTGGTTAACTGTATTTTTTCAGCTGGGAAGTATTTAAGGCCACATGTTAGAGCTATTTTTCCCCTCCCTGCTAGACTTACAGGGAGGAACAGGAAGAAATTTAAAGTAAATTAAGAGTAATAGTGAAGTACTGACTTACTAAACTAGCTTATTGAAGTCTTTTAGATCACATGAGCCTTGAAATCAGAAGGGCAAAGAGAGGGAAATGACAGGCAATGTACTGAAAATGATAGATTGACTCAGAACATGTGACATTTGCATGGATTTTGAAGTCAGAAGTAAAATCTGTTAAGAGGAACAGGTGTTGCTTGGTGAGTTAGCCATGGGCAATACCTAGAGTCAAGTCATGAAATCTTTACATACTCACTTGTGTGATCAGAAGAGGGATTCAGTGCTTGGTGAAGAATCTGAGGGTGGAGATGAGCAATACAGCTGTGTTAGCCCTTGACAGCTGTTGCTGAAGAGAGGGGAGGCTCCCTCCCACTGCCCTCTCCTTGCTATCGCACAGGCTCTGGCATCCGTCTAAATTGGCAGTGAGCTGGGTTGAAGAACTTAGACTGGCAGAATATTAACACCCCCTTCCCCCAAAGTGCAAGTTGTACCAAAGAGCTGGAGCAACATTTTGGAGGAATTTTGAAAGCTGCATGTGGGCAGTAGTGGCATTTTTGAAACATGCCTCCCCCCACCATTTGGAGCTTACAGATGACCAGACTTCCTTACTAAACAGCTTGCCATCCCACATTTTCGGCCCAAACCCTCTGTGCTGTTGTAGTGCGAAACTGGAATGAGCAGAGAGCTGCAGAGCAGTGCGTGTGGATGGTGGTGTGGTTTAATGTCCTTCTGCTGGTTGGTTGGCCACACTTTCAAACCTCACCCCAAGTTGCTTAGCTGTGCTGTAATCTGGGTAGCATCTAGGAGTACTCTTTCCTTTATGCTCTCATTTTCTTTTCTTTTCTCATTTACGGCTGCTATAAAGGAAAAAGAATCCCTTGTCTCTGAAAAACAACACTGAGATGGTGCAGCCAGAGTCCGTTTGGAGGAAATCCAGCATCTTCTATAAACAGTTCAATTTCACCATATTTAACACAAGTGCCTCTAAATAGTAGTAATATTTTGCTTTCAAATATTGTTTTGGCCTTTGACCAGTGTTCCATTATATGTCCAGTCTCTGTTACAATGCTTTTGACCTGTTATGTACTGATCTTTCTTTCAGAAGAGATAAACTTCTAAAAATAGTTCTTTATCTTCCCAAGACTCATTTATAACTTTACAACAGATTAAAATTTCACTGATGAATGGGGAATTGCTGATGGAGCTCAGCCAATACTAAAATACCCAATCTCACTTTGGTATCTTCCAAGTATTTTCTTCTTCAGCACAATACTCTCATATTATTTCTGCTCGATGACCTCTATGTCATGATTCTGCAGTTAAAGACAGTGAAATATTCAACAGTTGCATGTAACTGGGCTCAAAGATATGACTGATATATCTTCTGGAAGCAGAAGGTTGAATCTGGTGTCAAAAAAACAGAAAGAAAAAAAAAATAAAATAAAAATAAAAGGCTGCTGAAGCACATCCCAAAACTTCTGATTTGTGGACTAATAGCCTAGCAATTCAGACATAATTGAACCAATCACTGAACGGTCTTTAAACAGTATGACAGAGACATCATACTTTCCCCTAGGACTTCATAGTAACTTTGTAGTAAAGGCTCTAGTTTATAATTATGTTTACACTACTCTGTATTTGGAACAAGCACTAGTATTTTGAGTATAGACACTTCCTTGGCCCACAGTCATCTTCACTAGCTCTGCATGTTCGTGTCTACCTACACGCACTTGTCTGCCACAAGATATCTTGCTTAACAAGAGGCTAGTTTATATGTGCTTGACAACAATTGCCTAGGAAATCACAGGAACGACCTACCACAGGGTAAGCAAGGGTGTGAAAACAAAATATATTGTTTATTTTATGTAAGTCCATCTAAACGTGGCTTAAAAGAAGGCTGGAGAGGGACTTCTCACTAGGGCATGTAGTGATATGAGAAGGATGAATGGCTAAAGATGGCAGGTTAGATGTTAGGAAGAAATTCTTTACAGTGAGGGTCATGAGGAACTGAAACAGGTTGCCCAGGGAAGCTGAGGACTTCCCATTCCTGCAGGTGTTCCAAGACCAGGCTAGATGGGCCTCTGAGTAACCTGCTTTAGTGGAAGATGGCCCTGCCCATGGCAGGGGTGTTGGAACTACATGTTCTTTAAGGTCACTTCCAACCCAAAGCATTCTGTGATTCTGTGATTCTGATTTTGGTATGGTACCTATCTATCCAGGTCTCTCTCTACACCCTGCCTCCAGTGAAAGGTTATGATGGAGAAAAACCTAAATATGGAGAGGCATAGCAGAAGAAAAAATGCAGTACAGGAGCAGTGCTAGTTCATACCCTGATTACATGTCCTTTTGAATAATTACAACAGTACAGCTCACTTGTCTTACTCATTCTGTAGAAGTAATCTGGGTTTCCTCGTAATTTGAAACACAGAGGGATTTTTCTAACTCAACTTATCTTGATCATGCTGAGGCAGGACCAGTAATATCAGCACCACAATCATCAGAGCTAGGTGGGAAGCTGCACGTGGTGAGGAAATGGTGAGAAACAGAGAATGGTGAGATGTCTTCTGCCAGGCAAAAAATGATAAGAAACCTAAACCGTAAAATTATGTGAAAGTTTCAGTAGAAATTTATTTTGACACAGAGAAAATTGCATTCACTTTAGGTTTAGTATAGCCTCTTTCTAAAATTTCCACAGTCTTTTGATTAATACACTACACTCAAGATAAGGCTCCTCCTATTTTTGTCCCTATCTGCTCTTGTTCATATGTCATCCAAATCATGTTCTACACCATGACCCTGGAAGTACTTACCAATCTGGCAGCACATCTTAGCCTGAATGCCTCAAAATCTCTACCTAAGTGAGCATTCCATATTTCAGCATGTCTTCAAAGACAAAATAAAACACTCGCTTGAGACAGAATTCAGAACTGAATAACTCTCCTGTAAATAAACTGAAAACCTCCATTAACAGGCAAGCAGAGATTATCAAACTCCTGCTGCCTCTAACCTGACCAGTCCCCAGCTAAGCTCAGGACTCCATAAGTGAAATGTCGTCGTGTTTGTGCACTGAATGATCTCTTTCCTAGAGACTGTACATGTCAGACATCTACAGACTGTACGTATTGGGTTGAGAGAAAATATTGTGAACCATATTCTCATTTGACACAGACAGGCAAACGTCTATTGACTCCAGCAGAACTAAATCAATTTAGTTCAAAATATTTTTATTGTATTTTATCTATTAAGGTAGTTTAGGTTCTGTGTCTGTCACCTGCATTACTGTGAAATAACCATTTTCCTGTTCCTTCACTTATATAGCAACCATTTTTTTCCACCTACCTAGACATTTTTGCTACGTCATTGACAGGAAAACTTCCAACGTCATCTGTCTCTCCTTACAAACTGCAACATTTCGGTTGGAATTTACTGCTTTTTCTCCCCCTCAGAAAATTATACACTCCTCCCTTACTCTACAGAAGACATATGCATTTTACGTGTAGTCATTTAAAGGATAGATTTTCAAGAAATCGGATAAAGACAAGTCATTCAAATCCTTATTTTGGAGAATCTTTTCACTAAATTGTAAGATCTGTTGCCGAGAATATTGCCATGTTCCCTTCCCCCTGCCTGAACTGATGGAAATGCCTGAAGATAATTGGTTTCTTAAAAAGGTAAGAAAGTACTTGAAACTCGATCTACTGCCAACAGAGGTAGGTCCTTCAGGTAGCTGGAGAGGCTTTGCTAATGAGAGCCTAGTTCAATCATTTACATTTCTTTGGTGGTTATTTTCTTATGCAAATGAACAGACTTTTCACCACATAGAAACGGGCAACAACTGACTGTTAAATGAATTGCCTCTCACTTAATGAAAACATCCAGCTCCTTCTTTCTTACCAGTTTACAGAAGGTTATTTGTTTGGATTATTATAATCCACAGCACTTTGATGTTCACACCACACTGGGGTTTAGAGAACAACACTATTATCTGTAATTGCAACTGCAAAGTTCCTCCCTTCAGACATACTACTACATTTTTATCAAAGGATGCAAAGACAAATATATACAGCATAATGAAGGCAGCCTAGGATATCCAGTGACTTTTTCCTTGGTTTGTTTTTTTTTTTTTTTCCATTTAATAAGGAAGCAAGCCACCTTGAATTTCTTTAGAGATATTCAAAGAAAGGAGGTAGGAAGTGGCTAATAAAATTAAAAAAGAAACCGTTTGCGTGTTTTCGATCATTCAGTTAACATACTAACAGGGTATAACCCTCACAGCTGAGTGAAAGGGACATGGTAACAGTATTTTAAGCTCCGTATTCCTCTTTCTTTAAGAGCAAGTAGACTTTCAGTCTGGGGTGATGGTGACAAAGGGAGTAAACCAAAGTAGTTAGATCGCTGGGGAGCTTTCATCATCTCTCTTGGATTAAACACAGGAAAGAAAATAATATCCTTAACTCTCTTCTACATTTTACAAGAATGACAGAGACAGTGAAGTTAGTGCGAGGTAACTACGGTGTGGTAAAAGCAAATGGTTAACTGCATGCAAATGTAGTGTTAAGCTTTAATTTGCCTCTTTATTTCTGTTCTCACACTATCTGAAAGCTGCTGCTGCCTTTCCCAGGTGTCAGGAACATGATCCTATTTTGTTTGATGTCACAAAAGATCAATCTGAACTTTCCTTAGCCTCTAGCTATGTTGAATTCCATAATGAAGAGTTAATCTATGCGCAAATTGAAGGTTAAAATTATAATTTATTCTGTTCTCACTGAAGGTGTATATCCTTGCAGATACGAACCCCCCTGGGAGATCCTCCCTCATAACACATCATGGTCTGCTGAGGATTATTTCTAGATTCTTTTTTTTTAAGCAAAGCTTCTCAGATCTCTGCAAATATTTACTGGTTAAAGCTCAGAGACAGACATCAGATGTTTAAAGAGGGTAATTTTTTTCCCCTCAATTGTAAGGCACTCACATGCCTATAAAAATAATTTATTTATTTTCTTCAGGTTTATTTGTCATTTACCAATAACCATTTCTTTTTGTGCTTGTAATGACATAAAACAGGACCTATTCCCACTGAATTATGCATTGTGTATTAGAAGTTAGCCTCCAGTCACAAAGCCATTTCAAACACTGTACTATAGTATCTCATGCATTTTCATTGGACACTGTTTGTACTTTCATAGCTCAAGCATATTTTTAAATGTCTCTTCCGCTTTGTCATCTCTCAACTTCTATTGCAATGTGCTAAACATGCTCCTGATGCTGCTAAGCACACGTTCTCATCAGCTGAAGAAACTAGTGAGTAACTAGTCACCATACTCTACTGACAGGATGGATATTGTGCAATATGTCACATTGGACTCCATTTTCAGCTCTTTGCTTTACTTATTATTTACATCCTTAATTAAGATGAAATACTTTAATGTATTATAAACATTTTCTTCAAGAAAGAGTCATTAATTTTTTTAACTCTGAAAGGACCATATGAAGACATATGAAAGTAAAACTCTACTTCCAGTAGCACAGGAAAAAAAAATCTGAAAAAACAATATCCAGGAAATATTATCTGAGAATAATTATAGATTATCTTCATCCAGGTCAAGTCATTAACTTTTCACAAAAAGAAAGAAAACAGTTCATGAATGTTGCCACTTTTCTTTGTCTGGATTACCAAGGGGAGACTTTTCCTGGAGTCAGGAGAGAGTTCTCTTTTGGTTCTCTCTGTTAACAATGGACCATGAATAAGGGGAAAACAGATCTGCAACTATGTCTGTGTTGGCAAAAGCTATGGGTTTACATCACAATCATTAGTTTGAGTAGTCTTGTGAAGGATATTAAGTCCTATGTGTGAAGCGTAACATTAACCTTAGCTAACAATGAGCACAAACTCTTATTGTCAGCTAAGATTTGAAACAAAGAAAGGCAAATTACTTAGCAGCATTTTAAAAGTGAAATGCTGTGAAAACATTGTGAAATAATGCACTGCAATAATGGGAAAATATTGGAGAATTAATGGATAAGGTTGGATTTGTGCACTGATTAGCACAAAGGAGTTCAAAACAGCTGAGTTCCATCCAAATACCAGCATTAAATAAGAATAATAATGAAAAGATTCATCCAGTAAGATACATATTTATCTTTATCTGAACATCTTGAACACAATAAACTCTAATCAAAATAACAGTAAGGGCTGGCTTCATTTATTTCTTGCTTCTGATTGAACCAAAGATCATATGAAAACTGTCATCCCACAG
The DNA here is from genome assembly GCA_013397755.1 of Cnemophilus loriae. Classification (NCBI taxonomy): domain Eukaryota; kingdom Metazoa; phylum Chordata; class Aves; order Passeriformes; family Corvidae; genus Cnemophilus; species Cnemophilus loriae. Next base: position 1,806,085 of record VZTF01009271.1, on the reverse strand, counting down.
GGATTTAGACAGAACTTTTTTCAGTATTGCTCATAACTTGGAAGTGAAAAAATCTCTCTAAAATATCAAGAGAAAAGCCAAAATAAATTATAAATTTAAAAATTAAATTTAGGTGCGGCTGAAATTTGGAACAAAGTTTTGAAACAGATTTTGTACCTTGACTGACTTTGATCTTCATGCAGACAACTATCTGTCAGATGACAAAATTTTTTTGGAACCCTTAAAATACAAATATACATACATACAGCTGCTCAGGTTGTTTCCATTTAGTGGTGTTTAAACAAAGTGCACTTATAAAATAAATTTCATACAATTCAAAGTACCATTTTACTGCTGATGTAAATGGAAACCCATTACTCAGGAAAAGGTTCCACTTTAATTAGTTTTCAGGTCATATATTAATAGTGCAACACTTCTGTACAGGTGTACATTGTAGAAGATCATATTCATAAAACGGCATTTATGAAAGAGCTCTTAAAATGCATGAAGCAAATTGCTACAAAAATTAGAGATTTTCAGCTCTACCATCAGGGCTACTAAGCTGACTATCCATAGCACAAGTGTTGTTCCTCCATTGCCCCTGGACAACTATTGGATTAAATGGTAATACTACTTATAAAATAAGAAATTACCGAATATATTAGAGTTAAATTTCTGGTTCTATAAGCATTTACTTGTTTAGGAAAGTTGCTCAAATATCTGCCCCCCACTCTACTCACGGGTGAGTTACAGTCTGGTTTAGAACTGTATCCTCTACTTTTCCCTGAAATGCTCAAACCTTCAAATGCTGGTGCATCACTATTGCTGACGGCCCTGTCTACATCCAGGCGCTTTGATGTCCTGCCAAAGAAGGGGGAGGCAGTCTAGTTTCATGTAACTGGCCATATGAATGTTCAGTGTTCTTTGAGTCTGCTGAGGATTATCTTTTCTGCCCAGGTGTGGGTCATGGGCCTCTAACTGTCAGGGTCTGATAGGATCTTAAGACAAGGGAATTCAAACACAGCTGGAGAATGTGGGTGTCTGCATGTTGGTGCAAGGAATGTGAATTTCCAAGAAATAATGATGGTGGGAGGAAAATACCAGGCATATTGACTGCTGACAGAAGCCACATTGGTGCCAAAACTAAGAAAGAAATAGTCAAGAGAGGCATTCTTCTGAAGCTGTTACCCCTATAAGGCTGCCAGCTGAAAGGGAATGCATGATATCTGGGACACTGTAAAGAAGTGTCTCTATGGCACACAGCTCTCAGCAAACTAACCATCTTCAATTTAGGCTATCTGTATGATAAGTATTGACAATGCATGTTTTTCCTCTGGTCTCCACCCTCTTTCAGAATTTGTTCATTGTATCCTCCTCCCTCTCCACAATTTCGTAGCTTCATGTTGTGCTTTGATATATGTGACAGATAAAAACAAAGTTTAAAAAAAGAATGCTCTGTTTTGTTGCCCCGGGGGGAAAAAATAAGCCCAAACAACAAAACAATTAATTCCTTTATAAAAGTAGGAATTTCTAGGCACACAATGATTCATCGTGTTAAGAAAATAACAGAGGCAGATTTTCAGACTGTGTCTGGATTCAGACATAAAAGAATATAATATGTGAACAAAGAATCCAAATTTCAAGATTTACATCTTCATGGACTCATTTCTTGCCTTATATCTTACCAGTTCTGACATACTTTGCAGAAATTTTACTTTTTTAATCTGATACTGCTGGTAAATGGAGAAGACATAATGCTCTTATCCATGAACCTAGCAAAATCACAAGGTTTCACAAATGCAGATGACTGCTAAAAAAAAAGCAAACTGGGAGGGATGAAGAAGAGAGAAGGAGAAGGAAGAAATAGCTATCCAAACTAGCATATGCAAACGAAACATATGGTTGAGCCTGCTTATTCCACAAGCAATATACTCATAGAGGATGACTCATAAACACATGAAGTATAGTACTTAGTACAATCTAATATACAAAAAACAGCCCATAAAACTAGTTTAAATGTGAGATATTTATACTGGAAAAATATAGTCAAAAGCTTCAAGTTCTTTTATTTGTCTCAAGTATGTACTATATACAAATATGCAAGCTCTTTTTTCATCTTTCTTCCTTCTATCATAAGGAAAAGAAGCACTAGCAGTAGCCACACTGTAATACATGATCTCATCTCTAGTCTGCAGAAATTCTGAGTTACTTTTTGGAGTAAATGCTAAATTTTAAAATGCAATGATGTGTGAGTTCATACACAAGTTCACAAAGTGGAAAGAGTTTTATATTGATAAAATCAGCATGACTGAGTTTGAAGAATATCAAAGATCTATGCAGGGTTCTTTAATCTGTTCAAAAATCAAAACATCATGAAATTATTTGGTGAAACATTAAGGTTTGCAAAATCTTTCCCCTCCACAGAAAAACTCAAGCTATCCACTGAGTCTGAAATCTCTGGTCTGTAATTGCCTGTATAAAGTCAACAAGATGTTGGGTATTTACTGCTGGATTTTTGCCAATAACTGTCATCCTAACATAATGTCAGAACATGGTCAGGCCCTCAAATCAAAACTCGACATCAGGATATTTTTCTAGGCCTGACAGTGTAGACATATGCTTACATTTAAGTCACCAGGAAGCTCCCCAAACACAGAGCAGGGAGAAACACTTCCTACATTACAAAAAAATCACTGTTGTCCAGAAGGGGCAGGAGGTAACCCCTGATTTCCGAATGATACCTATGACTTTGGCCAAGTCCTTCCCTCTGTGGACCAGGTAAACCAGGTTCATCAGATGGGCTCTTTTTAGTACGGATGGGCTCTGGAGAACATCTGCCTCTCAGTCTTGATCTCATCTCCCACCCGGCTGGAATGGAGGGGGCTGGGACAGCATCAGCATCCCACCCCTTGGCAGGCACAGAGAGCATTCAGCTCCTTGTGCTGTGTTTGCTGACCAAGCAGTCATTCCCCATTTCCTCCAGGTGGAAGTGTCCCCTGGGTTACATCTGGCCTATCAACTGTAATTGGACTATCTGCTGGTTTGCATAATCTAATTAGCCACTCTTTTCACCTTCCCTGCTAAGGAGAGCAAAGACCTTTGCTTAACCTTTCACTTTCACAATTTAACTCATTATTAAAATACAGCTACACAGTGACTCCAGCTTTTCCTGATCTATTTTCTCTTTCCCCAAATGTTCATTGTATTTCATAATTGTTGCTATCCATCCTTACCCAGAAACCCAAAAGGAATGCGATCTCATTGGCCATTTGTCTTGCTACCAGGAAATGCACAGAGATAAAGGGAAAGTATAACAGAATAAACCCGTAGGAGACAAACGTATACTACGATGCCAGAGAAGAGATTTCAAGCACTTAGGTGGGCGAAGTTCAACACAAAGTGTCCTTAGAATTGAGGTGAAATACAATGAATTCAAATTCTTAGAAAGCTCTCTTTGAGTATTATTGCATTCAAAGTAAATACAATTGCATTCATTCTGCAAACTGCTTATATTAAAAAACCAATTCCAAGTATTTGAAATGTTTACCACAAGACAATGATGGTCCTTTTGATGCTCCCTTCAAATAACATAATCAGAAGTCTGGGGACAGAGCGCAGCCTTTCAAAGAGAAAGGGTTTCAAAATTGGTATTTTCTTCTAACTGCGAAGAATTCTTAGACCAAATTTTCACCAAAAGACTATAATAAAGGGAATAAGAGTGCAGCATAGCTGTGCTGAAACTTCTCTCTTATGACAAAGCTGTGTAGTCCTATACAAAGAGGATAATGCTTGATAGAACATTGCAAATCCCCGATTCACGAAGCAAACTGCAGTGTAGGTACCACAGTGCAGTGCCTTAAGAGCGACTGAACCACACTACATGTTATGGTGCCTTCTTATAGAGGTTAATGTAAATATTTCTGTTCAATGCTTTATGAAAACCATGCAGTGTAAAGTATGAATAATATAGGTATTATTAAATTAATATAGCAAAACACTCAATATCTCAACAGTAACAACTATTTTTGTGATTAGAAATTAGTTTTAAAACATATTTCATGAAAAGGTCATTGAAATGTCTTAAGCTACTGACAATCAAGGAAAGGCTGTAGGGCCAAATTTTCCATTCATTTTCAGAAACTATAGGTCATTATTTTCTACAAAACAGAGAGCCCCTTCGAAGTTTGATAACTTTTTTTTATCTTATGTCTGCATGGTCCTTGGTGCATGGAGAAGATATAATTAGTTTTTATTATGAGTTGGATGGCTGGCATCCTAAGGAGAACACAAATAAAAAATGTTTTCAATAAAAAGAGTTCTCATAGTCAATTCTATGTACTGGGGGAATGCAGATGATCATGAGAAACAAATTTAACCAAGTTCCCTTAGAGGTTATCTGCTGTTTATTTTAGTCTATTTCATGTTCCAGAAGTTGCTGACCACTATCTTACTTCTTCCAAGTTATGGAAAGGTTACTTTAAATATAGTTATTTGCATATCCCTTTGTGTACAAAAACTTCATTCTCTTTCTCTTTTTTCCCCCGTCTGCTATTTGTCTTATTATGAAGTAGAAAATGGAATCTGTTTATCTCATCATATCTCATAAATAGTGTTTAATTTTGCACCCAGGAGAAAGTGAACATTGTTATTATTCCTTAAGAGAGGTTGATAAGCCTCTTGCAGCAATCTATAGATTTGTGAGACTTAATTCTTCTGTGGTACTTAAAAATACTTATGGCAGTTTGGCAGCTGCTTGATTTGGCCAATAACCAAACTCCTGTAATCCGTAACATCAGAATAAACTGACGTTTGCAGTTCCTGTCAAGGTCACTGAAGTGCTACAGGATTCATAGAAAGCACCACCCTCCATATATCTACCTTACTTTTAATCTTTACAATGTGTAAGGCTGCTCAGCTGCTTACAAAATGTACTAAGAAAGAGCAGAGGAGATTCCATAGTGAGATGTACAGGAAAAAACTACTGTTCTTAACATATCTGTTTACCATTAATGGTGCTTTAATTTGTTAAAAATGTTTGTCTCTGGTTCCTTCTTGGTTATATTATCATGTCCGAGGAAATAACGAGAAGATAGGAAAACAATTCCCCTATGCTTAAGTCCATTTCTGCTCTATCAGCTGTAGAACTTAGTCTTAAATTAATCTTGAGCCAGACCAGGAACAGTGGGAAGGAGAATGGGCCATGGCATTATCCTTTCAGCTGGAGGAGAAGAGCACACACGCTGCCCTGGACACTGAAGAGCTCATGGATGGCTGATGCGTGGAGAAACACAACAAATATCCAGGTCCTTTCAGTCAGGAGGCAGTACTACATGCCCTAAAAAGTTTTTGTTGAAAGGCACAACATTCCACCATTTTAAATTTCTGCCATTTTCTCAAGAAATATTGTGAATTACAGGCATATCCAGAATGATGCCAAAAGGTAAAAGAACCCCAAGCCTATTTCCTCTGACTCGCAAACCTGCACATATAATGAACACCTCTGTTGTTGCAAGGCACTTATCTCTATCTACTGTACCCCCTGTCAATAGATTATTTCCTATATATTCTAAAATAAAAATAAAAGCTAATCTTTTGCTCTCTTTCTCTCTTTTTCTTCCTCTTGAAGAAAGCAATAAGAGAAATGGTTTGATTAGCAGCAATACATCTTATTGGATTGATGTATGTGTAAGTCAATATATTCAGCCATAAAATGTGTTTTATAGGTATAAATACTTATATTTATATAGATTATATTATACAGATCTATACATGTATGCAAGTGTCTGGAGCAGGTGATTTTAAAAAAAAAAAAGGTACTGTAAATGTATATGAATCAGTTACAGAAAACTGAAGAAGTTCTGCCTTTAGAGCAGGTGTGCCTGGGACAAAGCAGCATTAATGTACACGTATCTCAACAAGGCTGGAACATGGCACAGTGCCGGCAGTGAAACTGTGCAGGGGTGCTAGCCTGGGTTTGACAAACAGGGCAGTGACTTTCTTACAGAGATTTTCCAAGGCTGAGCTGACTATGAGTCACAGGAACTCCTAGTCCAGAGGCAGCTCTCATGAGGCAGCTGGAGTTTTCTAATCCTGAACTGGGTTTGCATGGAATACCTACGGAAGTATTGGAGTATGCAGACATTTTTATACAGGCTAAAAGCGAATTCAGCAACCTAGCTCTCATATAAGTTCTGAGTTTAGTGGTTAAATCAGCACTGGTAATGCTGCAGTGGTGACCCAAGTGGGGGAAAGTTGTAATATTGCAAGGAGTGCTTCTTGTATGGGGCAAACTTGCAGGCAAGTTAGGACCTATGCCACATCTCTCTAGCTCATGTCTTATCTAAGGAAGTTTGAAAGACACTAATTTGACTTTTTATTTTCACTTAAGACAAGAGTTTCATGACTGTGCTAGTTAAATGCAGTCTTAGGTGTCTGCGGAAACTGAAGGCACAAACTGAATACAAACAGACTTTAAAAAAGATTAAGGCTGTAAATGAGAGTAAAGTAGGGGCACAACACCTGGAAAACTCTCTGGTTTTGAAAAGGTGAATATATAAGACTTGGTTTTTTTTAGAACTCTTCCTAACTTAAAACTATTTCTGCATTTCAAATGGGGTAGTAGGCTAGGTTGAATGGTAGTTTCTTACTTAGATAGAGTTATATCAGTTTTCCTATTTGCAATATTGAACATAAATGTATCTTGTCTCATTTGTCTTGCCTCTGGTAAGGGTTCAGTCAATCTGTATTCTCAGTCGAAACATGAATAGAGTACTGGGATTCCTGTTACTGCCAAGCGAACTCAAATTTCTCTGGCTGTTTTAAAGTGATATTAACTGGAGTGTTAGCATCATTTAAAAAGAAAAAAAAAAATACCTCCCCTTTTGTGACCTGGGCACCGTTTGGTTTATATTTCTGAAAGAATTTATGCAATTATGGGTCTGAACAGCCTTTTCCCATCATATCCATTTAGTAAATCTGACTTGTATCTGATCCTGAAGCACAGTTGTTCTGACTGCGCATTGTGCAGTGTCTCTAACGCTTGACTGAGTGCTTGCTTTGTTCATCTTTTCCCTGTTAGCAGCCTGTTCTCTTGTTAACTCTTTCTCAATAAGATATGTGTCAAGTCCTATCCTGGAGGAAAAGATGAAGTCAACCAGATAGTTATTGCAGTTACAGTTAGTCACATTTAGGCGTTCGGCACCTTGTTGACTCAGTTGCAGTACTACAGACTTTCCCACACTGTTTACTTGACACTTGCAAGTCCAGCCCGTACCAACTTCTATTGTATTAAGCAAACACTCCTCCTGCACTAAAATTCCACTCATTGTTAGTGCTAAAGCAACAGGATTTTGTCCAGCTCGCAGACAGCAGAAACTATTGTTATAGGAAAACTCTCCCAAGATGGAATCTGAAAAGAATCATATGACCCAGAAAAGGATTAGCCTTCAGGAAGTCTATGGGCTTTACCATTTTGTGAAGGCATCCCCAGAGAGAGAAGAAAATAATAAAGCAAAACATATTTCTGAACTGAAGCCCATTCCAAAATAGATTATAGGCACTTTCAGCTGTGTGAAAAAAGATCATGTAATGGTTACTAAATGAGACTATGACTTAGGGAAGGGAGATTGTGGTGATTTAACAAAAGTGAGGTCAATAAACTTGAATAAAAGAACATTTTTATTAAAGGGAGGAAACAAAATCATCTTTGTGAAAGTAACTGCAGTTTTTAAAATACAAGGCAATTGCATCACATACTGTTACACTTACAACCCCTACTGCTCAAACAGTCATTGACAATTCCTTCTCAGAAGAGATTTCTTTCTTTCAGTTTGCATTTTCTTCAGCACATAAAATAGATGTGTTGTCATTCAAATTTTTGTGGTCATGCTTATGAATTTAAAGTCTGCTTAAAGTATTTAGAAATAGGCAGACTCTGCTAATAAGACATGATTGAAATTTCCTTTTAGTGTAAGGAGACGTGGCTGCTTTTTTCTCACTAAAAAAGCTAAACAGTTTTATTAAGTAACGTATTTTAATATAAATTATAAATATAAATAAAAAAAAGTTCTATCAGCAATTATGTAGAAAGAAAGAAACAGATACCTTTGTGTAAAAGAAAATGCAAACTTTTCTTCGGATAGAGGGGAAAAATCATATATATATTTACAACACACAGCATCTCTTGTACTACCAAAATAATTAACTTTCCATCAACATCAGCACTTTCTGGAAATAGCTATCAGCACAAAAGGGTGAGACTGCTGTAAGAAACATGAAAATAAAAACTGTGGCACCCAGTCACAGTCACATGGAGCACACTGCCCTAAAAAGAAGGCTGGAGACAGGTTCTCAGCTCCCCTCACGGTCACCCCAGGAGGCAGCATTACCCACCATATAGATGTAGGCTGGGATGGGGCCAGCAGTACCAGGTGTATGTAATAAAAATCTCATTGTCTAAAGCTCTAGCATGGCTTTTCCTTCTCACTCAGCTTTCATAGATGGCTCTTCACTGAATTTGTGCCAGGCTGTCTCACTGGCCAGCCATCCCTGAGCAAGTGGCCTGGTGTCAGGGCCTTGGCCACTCTTCTCCTGAGCCCTGGAAGAAGCGACCATGCACGGCCCCTCAGCACCAAGAAATTGGATGCTACTGTCCTAGTGAAGCTGTCAGAAAAAGTTCAAAGAAACCAAGCTAAATGGGAGCATGGGGCACTAAGGGGTGCAGCCCTTTCCATCCACACGGTGTTTCCAAGGCAGGTACCATGCCACAAACCACTCATCGAGGAGCTCTGCAAGCTAAGCAAGACAAGCAGCAGAAGTATTTTTATGGCTCTTCATCACGGTTCTACTAAGTTAATGCCAGGAGAAATAAAATTATCTAGGGGGGGAGACAAAGATCAAATTGCATTCTCTTTGTTCCCTCACTTCCCCAATTTTGATGCCGACCTCCAGCACCATGCTTATGCAGTAAGATCACACAGTGGACAAATGTACCTTTTTTTTTTCCCTTGTCCTCCAAGAATCATCTTAGAGACACTATTAGCACAGGCCACACAGAAAGCTGTCACACTCTGACATATGCTCCTGCTTACCCTGTGGCTGATGTCCCAGCACATCCCCAGCTTCTGGTCAACCCTTCAGGCAGATGAGGTATGCAGCCCCCAGGCTCCATCTGGCCCAGAAGTGCAGCTTCCCTTTCTTTCCACTGGCCAAGGAGGAGGATGCACTTTGTACACACCAGTTAGAACTGCTTTGGTTGGTACTCAAACTTCTAGATATAATCTATACCTTTGTTGTTATTCTTTGAAGTCCTACCCAAAGCCTAAAGGCTCTCTTAGGGCAACTTTGTTCATTTTTAAGCCTATAAATAACTTTATATTACTCACCAAAAAGCAGGAATCCAATTTTCATATACCACTATTTTGAAGGTATTCAAAATGATTTCTATTATAAATCTTGTTGAAGGATACATGCCTGGGGTGTGGTGAGCATATACAGGAGCCAGCAGGGTGAAAGGAAATGTAGCTAAAATAAGCAGATGGGTGGACAGATGGGCAAGAGAGGAAGAAATAATATTAATCTGCAGAATAGACAATAAAAGTCTCAGGAAGAAAAAGTGAAAATGAAAAACTGATGGTCAAAATATAAAGAATGAGATAGTTTACTCAGTATCCTAGCAGGGATTCAAGGTTCCTGCCACAGAATTTTGCCTTCTTTTTAACTATAGCTCAAATTTGTTAATGTAGAAAGAACATGTCTGCAGGCTACAATACTCCATTTTGAATGGATACATTTGTGCTAATTAAGGACAAGACAAATCTTTCTGAAATTAATGGAGTGCTTTGACTTCTCTAGGCTTAGGTTGGGTCCTTGAAGGGATTGAGACATTGAACTTCAGCAGAGGAGGCGGGGGCGGGGGCGGGTGTGTGTGTGTGTGTTCATACATTCAACAGCTGTAAGAGTCACATTATTTATCATAGTGCCCTAATGTGAATAATAGCCCCCCTATCCACATGGCAGAAGGGCTATATCCAACCAGGATTTGCAGCTTTATGTAGGTACGGACTTGCCTCTTTCTGTGGAAGCTCACACACCAGATTTGGTGTCCCTGAAGGATCAGTTAAGTTTAGCTAAAGAATTTGAGAGTAGCTATGATTCTTTTATGAGCATACATTAAATATATACTAAGGATATATAATCTAAGTAAGTTTTTATGGACAAAGAGGTCCATTTTTCATTCTTTTCAATGCTGTACTGGTTAAAGAAACAAATCTCCACAGAAGCATTGGGTTTTATAAAAAAAAAAAAATAGTGGATATCTTTTGATTTATATAGAGTTAACTTAAAACGAAAAATACATTCATAACTCTTCTTTATCTAATTTTCAATTTTGTTGGCCAAAGGAATTCAAGGACTTTTCAAAATCAGTGTATAAAATATGTTTCAAAATATAGAACTCATTTATGACAAATGGAAATAAATTTGGGAAGCTCTTGGGATTTCTAAAAGAATGCAATAATTGCATGTGTTTCTACCTGATTCTATTGTTCAGGTTTTGTGGTATGGTTGTACAAGACAATAATCTCAATTCGCCAACACGAATGAATGGTATGGTTAAACGAAGCCAACCCAAACCCTTACTCCACCCAAACCCATCTAAGAAATTTGAACATTGCAGAATATTGCTAGACTCATGCCTGTACAATCTTCTGCTTAAATCACAGGGGAAATGGATATTAGAGTCAAGGTAGTATTTAGCAAGCTTGCATATGTTATTAGTGCTCTGCTGAGTCACAGCTTAATGAGTATCCACTTTAGGATTACTGGCCCTTTACCCTCAAATTAACTCTTCTCATATTGAATACAAAGAGGAGCAGCTCTTTTGTTTGACACTACTATCCATGTTGCTGCATTTCCTCTCATTTAGCTAATACTTTGATGAATAAAACTGACCTGAATCTATTATATTTTTCTCCCTTCAGGCAGGACAAAGTATATGACTCAAGTTAAATACAAGTTTCGTAAATACAGTAAGTGCGCTAAACAATTTGAGAATATTGTGAATAAAATGCTGTACTTACTGATGTGATTTTTTAAAGACATTTAGAATAGAAAGAGGATTTTTGCCTGAAAATTTGCCTAATTTTTTCAATTACATGGTTTTACATAATAGAAGACATTACCTCTCTCCATAAGCCTTGCCCAGACGGTTTTCCTAACTACAAAAACCGGCTCCTTTTTGACGCAAATCTATTTTAAAAAAACAGCTCTAATTGGAACATACGTGTCCATTAAAAATGTATCATACCACGAGCTTTATAGCTTCTTTCGAGTGACAAAATCTCCACACATCTACCTGCCATGAGAAATTCCTGATGACATACAGTGTAGTACTGAGCCCAGCTAAAACCTCCTCAAGTCCCATCTCTCAGAGCAAATAAAGAATCTACATCCAAATGCACTACTGAAATTCTCAGATGCAACTAAAATTTATTTAATTCTGGAGCCCAAAGTTCCTAATTCTACTAAATATGATCAGAAATAAAGTGGCCTTATGAAAAAGATGCTTAAGATCTGTTGGAATCAGAGGTGTAAAGAAAGATTCCTACAAAGTGAATTTACAATGAAGTTATGGGCTTATACTCATGTTTATAACATTAAGCTCATAAGGCTGTGGTGTCTTTTGTATGTATCCTTTGTGATAACAGAAATTATCCTGAGAAGGAAAAAAAATCTTGAAAAGGGATTGAGCATAGACCCCAGCCATCAGCAGTGAAGTGTGCTGTGTGAGTGCTAACTAATTCATCTTCACAATCCTTGTGCAAGCAACTTGTAGAATTGCTGTTATATATGGAGAAATGTGTCAGTTCTTTTGAAATACACCAATTCTGTTCTGAGAATACACTGTGCAGTGTAGAGTGCACTGTATTCGAAATAATTATCCTGCTGAACAAAATTAATTAGTGATAGGATTCATAAAACTATAAAAGCACCTAAGTTGAATTATCTGTAATATCTCTCATATCTGGATATCCTACTGAAATGAGAATATAATTGAACTACCTTGAGGTTTTGAAAAAAACCATGACCCTGCAAAAAAGCAGCCTGCATTCTTACTACTAGTTCCATATATGTCAAAGGATTTATTCATGGTGTGCATAGATATGCAAAAACCCAATCCTTTTCAGGCTTGTGAACTAAACTGGAAGCGTTCAGAGTTATCTCTGTTTATTTCTGCATTTTGCTTACATTTTAAAAACTGAGGTTTTTTCTTTTCCTTTTTTTTTTTAAATTAATAATTCCGCATCAAATAATTTCCATCTGTCCGGCAGATACACAAATCTCAAGGGAGATTTGCACAGAGGTGGAAGGAGATCAGGCAGCGATAGACTGGCTTTTTTTTGTTTCCCATTTTACATTCCCCACATTTTCTTCTTTTACTTTTTCTGAATGACTTCCTTTCCCTTTCCATTCTTTCAGTCCTGCTTGTGGAACTTGACTTCCTCACTTTCCTAATCACCCCTGCCCTTCTACACAATCAGCAGCACTACTGTCTCTGCAGCATATGTCAGAGACAGATACAGACAGTGGTAAGTTACTCTCAAGGACACAGTTATAAAATAAAGAGGGGTAAAGAACGAAGTATTGCTAGGCTTCCATCTAGGCTGAATTGCTTCAAAAGCGAAAGGAATGGACTAGTAAAAAATGACATAATAATGTAATCTGTTGAGATGGGTTATGAAAATAAGTCTGGGTTGGGGAAGATAAGTAGACTGCATGTAAGAGGTGTATTACCACTCTTTTTGAGCAGGCACGTGGATAGGCTTTGTTCCGTGGACCAAGGGCAAATAAGAAAGGTTAAACTCAGGATTTGTATCTCAGGTAAAAGATTTGATAATACAAAATACATCTTGAGAAATATTGCCCTTTACATATGTTTTCTTCCTTCCACTTTCAAAAATCTCTACTAGTGTGGAAATCTTCAGGCTGATAAAAACGGCCTCTTCTACACTGTCTCACAAGTTTGACTTCCTCAAGGTTACATTCTCCTTTACATCTTGATGTAGCTCTGAACTATTCCCAGGGAACTACAAGACCCAACAGGTCTGTATTCCAAAAAAAGTCCTCACTAGAATGGTGAAGGTACAACATAATAAACAATTATACACATATGCATTATAATCATGGGTTTTAAAATTTTAGCTGTAGCAGTATAAAGCCATATTTTCTCAGTAATGATAGTGGTATAAAACTTGTGTGCGCCATGCTGCCATTAAAGCAATTTTCTTCTCAAAAATGGCTGTAAAATCAAAGCTCAGTTTGCTTATGTTATTAGAGACCAACTTTTATCACTTTGTTGTCCTATTTACTGTTGTACAACTTAACAAGTGCATAGAATTCATCGACACATGATTCACATGAAGATAGATATGTCCCCATTTCTTCCCTGGAACCACCTCGCTACAGATACATGTATACAGGTACATCAGTGAACATCTCTGAAAATTCCCTATGTACATGACTCATTTCACTGCAATACGGCATAATGGTGTGATGTTCTTGTGACTTTACACTTTTTTACACTGATTTGCAGACAATGAACATGTTGCTGTATAATTTTCTCAATCAAGAGTAATCTCTGTGTGAATAACTTCTGCAAAATAGTGAGTCTTTTTCTCATCTCTTGTGAGACTATTTTCAATGTAGATGAGCTTTAAGTATTTCAAAGTAGCAATCCAGAGATTGGCACAGGCAGCAAGTCTTTTTGTAAAACTAAAACAATTCAAATTTGCTGTTCTCTTAGTGACCCTTGCATTTCTCTTTTGTTACCAATTGGATGAGAGATGCCGAATTCTTGTCCCTTTAATGTCCACCACTGGATTGAGTAAGATGCCTGTCATCTTTATCTAGCGTCCGCTATTTATGTTTACTGTAAATCTACAAAGTATCTACTAAAAGGATCAGAAGTGCATGCTACAGACAAATGTCCACTGCCTGGATATAATGCATCCAGCAAGACAGATATATGCAAAGAACAACTCCCTGCTAGTATCTGTCAAACTGCTAAATGATGAGATCTAGCAGAAATCTGCTCTTCAATCTTTCATTGGTCTCATGAGGCTGATTCGTTTCTCGGCTGGAAATATCTACACTTCTTCCTGAAAGACATTATTTTTCATCTGATTATGAGTGTGGTTAACGATGGTATAAAGCCACCAGTAACTTTCATTCTGGGGTCACTTTCCTGAGTAAAGCAGAAGGAAGAAGGTGAAAGGCAAGAGGAATGTTAGATAAGAGCAAGTGTATTGTTTCTGTTACTTTTCACATGTAATTAATTAGGAAATTTACAAAGGGTAAGAAAGCTGCACACAGATAGGAATAGAGTTGAGGAAAAAAAGCAATCAGCTTGTGGACAAACTTCAGCTTTATAGACAAATCCTGAACTGCTTAGCTGGAAATGGTATAGATTTAATTGTTATTAAAAGAAACATCTTTGTCTTATAAAAGAACCTTCACTCAGAACTACATTGATATGAGCAATATGGTCCATATTTTAATGAGATTAACAAGAAAACCAATAGGCACTTGTAAACGACTTTTTACTTGAGCAGCTATTACAGTTGATTTTCACCTTTTTCCAAAGGATTTTCAATGGCATCTACAAGTTATGTGTTTAAAATAGGATTTTATTCAATATATTGTTAATGTTGTTCCTCCTTGAGGAGATGTTGCAGTGGGAACAGAGTAGTCTCATGTCTCAGAGAAACAGAAGAATCTTCCAGAAGCACTGATTCACTTGGTGTTGAACATACATTTCCTGCACTTTTTCATATCTTTTCTCCAAGTCACATGTATGTCACTTCAATTTTTACATTAACTGACTTAGTGATAGGAAACTTCATTTCCAGAAACAGTTTTTATAGCCCTGTGGCACATTTTTGAATGTTGTTTCAGGTGTATATTTCAGAACACTGAAATTCAGGTTGATGTCAATACTTGGTGATGTCAGTAACAAGTATAGGAATAATTATGTGTTTCAGACATCTGTTTTTGAAAGCTTATTGACCAAAAATACCATGACAACTGGAAGACTGATCCAGTAAAATGGGTGCATTCTGGTCCCCAATCCATCAAAATGCTTAATCATAGCAACTTAATTTGATTTACAAACAAAGGTTACCATGGCTGCTGGTCCAGCAAAACAAGTTTCTGTAGAGCCTTCAGATCCTGAAAAAGTAATGTAATTTGTACTTGTTCCAGTTTAAGCACAAATCAAAGTAGATAGGTCAAGAGTGCTGGACACATTGAAAAATTAATTTATTAATTGACTAGTAAATTTATCAGTGTTAATTTTTTAGTTGCACTTGATCATTATACGAACACAGCAATCAATAAGAGGAGCAAGAGACTATGGAACACAGTCTTATTACAAATTAGATTAAAACAATTTATATAGTTTCTTAAGTGACCAAATCATTGTATGAATCAGGTTTTATGAATCACAACATATATAATCCACATTTTTGAGTAAGAAAATAAAAGCAGCGAAACTGGATTAAATCAATGGATTAGTTAATGTAGGCACTCTTTCCCACCAATTACCACCAGCAGATAATATCTGTTTAGAATAACACAATCCTTACCCTGACATTCAACCCCAGTTTCTAGTAATCCAAGGGTAAGGAATTTCTTGAGTCACAGTTTCTATAGAGTTGGGCCTAGCAGTCTTTGATGTTTGGGTGCTTGAGTTTTTTTCATAAATGTATTTTTATTCATTTTTAGCATATTAACTTTTGACAGCTGCATTGATATTGACATCAAGACAGTTCAGGAAACCCCTATTATCAAGCTCATTAGCACAACACTTAGAAAAAAGTGAAGTACAGCAGTACTGTAATTTCAGTATGGAGGTACGAGCTTCAGTACAGACACATTCCTTTGAGGCAGCTCCATAAATTTGCATGGTTATTTAATTTCTTTGCAGCTAACATGAAAGAGACAGGAGAACTGGTTGCCAAAAATACTCTTTCAAGGAAAGAGAAGATTTTCACACATTTTATTATGAGAACACCACACCTGAAAGGATTACACATGGCCCTCAAATCCAGCTACCTATCCTTTTTCTCAGCACCTCTAAAGTGCTTTCTTCCACCATGACATTTGCAGTTGAAGCTACCACCGTGTCACACCTTGATGTCTGCAACACTCTCCTCTCCCTAAGGTAGGTATTTCTAAGTTGAATCCATGCAAACTGAGACCAGCTTATCAGTCGAGCAGCACACCCATCTCCTTGGAAGTGTTACATGTTTTTCTTCTTCTCACTATGCCAGACTAAAACTGTTCAATGAGCTATTAAATGCTTATACAATTTTACCTCTTCTTGCTGATCTAACTTTGTCTTATTCTTGTCCACTTCTCTGTGAGTGATAACGACCTCATCTCCACCATCTGGTTTTCTGGATGTGTCAAGTGTGCCTTTCTTGCTATTCGGGAATGATGATCTTTCCACAGCTCAGGCAGAAATATGCTTCACTGCCAGACTTCTCTACTTTTAAACTCCTATGAACAACACCAGGATATCCTGAATTCCCAGAACAGAACTGCTTGAGAAAGCGCACTATAGTGGAGGAGTAATCAAGACAGAATCCCCAAGTCTAGTAGAAAATATGGTTTGATTTTTTTACATGTCTTTCTATGTAAGGTGTGTGTTCACACATCTACCTTATCTTGTCACTGAATGCCAGAGGCTTTGTAAATGCTTTAGAAATAGTAGAAAAGAGCAATGACAATATATAGAACTTGAAATGAAAAGGAGACATTACAACCTTGCTTTTTGGGATTCAGACTATACTTACCGTGCTAGATCTGCAGATGCTGTTTCTGAAGTCTATTAATATACTCAATCTAAAACCTACCAGTGTATAAAAGAATTTTGACAAAATATTTTTGGTTGAAAACAGAGGTTTGAAACAATGGAAATTATAGCCTTCTCATACTTCCAAACATCTTATTTACATTTCTAAAATCAAACAAACAAACAAACAACAACAACAACAAAAACAAAACAAAACAAAACAAAACAAAACAAAAAACAAAAACCTTGAATGCAAAAATAAAAGTTTGACATTTTTGCTTTTTTTTTTTTAATGAAAATATGGGAAAAAATAATTTAAAAGCAAAACAACGCTGAACAAAGACATTTTGAAATTTTCAGAAGAAACAAACCTCTCTTACAAGTGATTGTCCAAAGTTATGGAGATGAGGATTGTCAGAAAGACTGGAAATACAGCCCCTCTGTGCCCAGTGCATAACAGTGCCATCCAAAGGCTGCAGGAAACATGTGCAGGAATAGAGCTAATGCCACTCGGTTCAGAAACTTCTAATATGTGCCTTTAAAAGCTGTGTCTCATCTCTTAGTACTATGTCTGCTTTCCTTGGAGGTGAAAGGCCAGGGGATAATCAGCTATACTGTGCCCTGGTTTGAGTTTCTGAAAACATCTTAAAGTCTTGACGGGATTATCTCTGTTTAGCCCTAACCCTACCCCATGGAGAACACAGCTTTGTAGACACCTCAACAAAACTCATGTGATGAGACCAGAGGAGCTTCCTTGAATCTTAGCTTGTTTTTGAAAAAGTGCTGGTTCTTCTAATATATTTTATCATCATATAATAATAGAAATATTGGTGTAAATTCTTATTTACAAAGAGCATTGCCAACTGAAGAGAGCTGTATTATCAGCTGAGGATTGTGGCCCTGTTACATTATTTCTGTCCCTGTTTTTCCTAGTAAGCAGGTAGGTAGGTAGGGACATAGATAATGCTGTTTCGTTCCTTACTTTAGCACCCTTTTAAAACTGCTTTCATCAGGGCTTCCGACTAGTTCATCCTGCCAGTTCTATTAGAGAGACAGCAGTTTTTAAAAGCAAATTTTTAAAAGCTTTTAAAACTAGTAAGAGATACTTCTACATTTCACAACAGTCACACTTTCACTGAAAAACAAAATTTATTAGTAAGTCTGTCATAAGAACCGTGTGCCTTGTACATGGATGTGTTTTCAATCTGCACACAACAGTGATAAAAATAAGAGACAATGGATTGAGGACTGGCATCTTTGTCCTTGCAAAAAGGATACTTCTCCTGCTAACTATCTTCTCTTGTTTCAAGTTAGCAAATTCTGTTGACATCCAATTCTATTTGGATGCGCTGTTTGCATTAAAAGGGGAAACAACTGTCAAAGGAGTCTTAACAAATATGCAAAACTGGAAAAAAAAAAAAAAGAAAAGCTTATCACGGATTAAACTTTGTATCACTTTGTCTGATGTAAAAAGGAGATAGTAGGAGACATGGGGATATATGCAATGAAGAGAAACAATACAGAGTTTCTTAGGGGTTAATCCAGGTCTGCAGCTGAATACAACGGAGTTAATCCGACCAGAAGAGGCTTTAGGCTAAATTCTAGAGGAAAACTTGTCACTTTATGATCCAGTTGTACTAAACGAAAGGCTCTGTTTACAAAGAAGATTTTGGATCTGGGATCTATTGAGGCAGAAGTTACCTCCATGATTTCTTCCTTGTTCAACACACCAGGGGACTTGTAGTCTGATAAATGATTTTTCAAAGATCTTCATTGTTACCATCTTTCTTCTTTCTGAAAAAGAACAAGTGTTACAAAAAACATACTTAAGAAAGCACACAACTTTGACCTAAGGGCAAGAAGTCTTTGATGATAAAGACTTTGCAGTTTGTCAAATCTTGCACTAAACCATCTTAATTCTCTTATTTATTTCTACAACTGAAAACAGAGTAAAATGATACATTTTCATAACTTGTTAATTATTTATCTGCATTTAGCAGATTCAGGTTTTATTGATTCTCCAAAATGAAAATGTGGCATTGAATATACTAGATTACAACAGATGTTGGCTACTAAGGAGACACATTCCAAAATAAAAGTTAGAGACTAAAAAAAATTATAAAATTTCCCCACAGTCTTGTCACTAGACACTTTAGTACTTTAAACTCAGTTGTATATGAACAATCATCATAATTAACATATGTTCTCACTGATTAGGAACAAACTAAGAAATACAGTGACACTGAATTTCTTATCATATTAAAATTAAAATTTTAATAAGTAGTAACCTTTTAATATAACTTTACACAGATGGAATTACAAAACTATGGCTGTGACACTTCAATTGAGAAAAAAGTTTGAAGAGATATTAGTCTTAAAGTTAATAGACTTTATAGCATATTTTTGTGCTTTTGCTGTCAAACAACAATTAGAATACTATTTTCCAAAAAAATAGTTTTAGCCTGCACATAACTAAGAAAAACAAAGAACTGAGATTTCACTGACTCGTAAAAAATGAGTTCTGAAGATTGAAATCCTTGACTTTGTAAGAAAGCTTGAAAAGTGTAAAGGACTTGAAAAGAGCAAATGGTTGATTATTCTTCAACTAAATATACATATTTGAGTAACACTTTCTTCCCAATTTGGGCAGTAGCTGCCACATATGCAAACACTTCTATCTTTTGGCATCTCTTTTGAATACACAAGTGTTAGAGTATATTTGGCAATTACAAGGCATGATCTTGTCTTCCTCCTTTTTTAAGGAACTGAAAATCTGTGAGAAATGCGTAATATTTAGGACAAGACCAGCATTCAGGTATGTACTGAAAAGTAATGAAACAAAAATCAAGCTTGGTCTTGCTTCTGTGTGAGTGGATGAGGTATTTTCTCTTGTTGAAAATAAGAAACCATTTTTTCTTAACGAAGAAACATAGTTCATTGAATTAAACATGCCACACTCACTGGCTGGAGTGTGGCCTGGAAATTCTTAACTGTTCCTCAGCTGTAAGACAAAGTGAACTATAAAGAAATTCAAGAGGAGTAAGCATGCAAAAAATATCAAGGCATTCAGAGTCCACAATATTGAAGACTGCAGCTTTATTACAGGTTCACTGCTACTACATAACTATAACATTTTACCACTTCTCATTACTTCTGGCTCCCCTGTTATTGGCCTAGATACAGCCATGTAATGAACTGAAAGACAACCAATAACAAGAACAAAAACCCCACACAAAATACTGCTGTTTTGTTTATGCAAGAGACATAACAGAGATTTTCCATAACAACCGCGGGGGAAATCCAGTTTGTTGCACAATCTGTTGTCTAATATTTTCCTCTCTTTTATCTTCTACTTTTCCAAATCTCCTTCGTGACATCGTCATCTGTTCAGTATCCCTTGCAACCACTGTTCCTAAGGCATCTGAACAGGAAAAATGACCATGGTACAGCTAGAGACGTGGTGGGTTGTCTTCCAGGACAGAGTTGGTGGTGTCTAGAGAAGACATGATGTGAGAAACTTAGGGAGATGACAGAAGGGACAGGAGAGCTGCATGCACCAGCAGCAGGTCTATGTTGCATGCTGACATTTCCATTAAGGGAGCTAAGATTCTCACCATGCTTGCTTTCCAGTCGGACAACACACACTGTCTGTTTGAGGCAGCTGCACACCAGATCACTCGTACAGCTGAGGAGAAGGGAAAGAAGACTGTGTGAGCTGGCTGCAGACAAGAGAAGAAGTTTGAAAGACCCAGAACAGCTACATGCATTTAATATGTTCTGATTTGACAGTAAAAGACATATTTTGGGGCTCTGGAGATCTTCCAGATTAAGATTGACTACTTTTTGTCATGCTTGATGCAGATACCAAGTCTGAAACATCTCCTCCTCTTTGAAGACCGCACTGGTGCCTAGGGAAGGACACGTATGCTGGGACAGCAGTGGAGAGTTGAGAGTTGGGCAAAGTGATGGTGGAGTTCATGAACTTCCTGAAAGTCAACTGGGGAAAGAAAAGCATATAAGATTAAGAACACACCTGCTGATGTTAAGGAACATGCCACGTAACATCCTTTAATGATGACAGCCAGGTGATAGTCAGAAAGATCACTCAGTTACTTGCTGACTCAGGAAGCTTTGCCTCAGCCGTCTGAAGTTATGTCTAGGGAAATAATCCGGGCATGCAAAAGACAGTTTCTAAAGTGAATATAATTTTCTGTGGTAACACAACCAATGCCAGATAAAGCGCTTTCATTTAACAGATGAACTCACAAAGCGTATTAGAATAACTTGGAGTTCAAGCTCCCCGCATCCACTCTGCTACCCATCATGTCCACACAGTGTAGAGGCAGAAATTGTATGCCAGCTTTCTTTTAACTAATCATCTGAGTGTGAACTTGAACCTGAGCTAACATAAACAAACTCATCTCTCATATCTCCATAAATCCCAATTTTCTACAATATCGGTAATGGACAAAAGATCTGTTATATCTGTTAAACTCCCTTGTCACTAAACAGTAACTTATCCAGGAAGGTGGTCAGCAATGTATGACCTACCAGAGAGGATACCATGTTATTTAAAGGGGTAAAAAGCATCTGATATCTTGGTATTTCATGGACGACCTTTGACTTGATTGCTCAAGGCTTCATTTTTGGTGAAGCATTTACAGAAATGCGTAAAAGGAGAAGTAGATGGCAAACTGAGAGAAAACATTAAAGTATTGCATTCATGTCACTAACATGTAAACAATCTTCTGGAATTTGAGGCAGAACAGAATCATGTCCCTAGAAATCTGGAAGATACCAAGGTAGGCTCTGAGAATAATGACTTTAAGAAATATATTTTGCTTAGGGCTTCTGAAGCGTCACCGGTAGGGACTGCAAAAAAAGAGAATAAAGGTTTTCTACCTTCTGCTGTAGAGGGAGAGGTTTATCTGTCACATTCTAACAGGGTCCAGCATCTCTAAAAAGACTTCATTTGAAAGGGTTTTTCTTGTTGAGATGTAATACTGTTACACAGAAGACACAAAAGACTTGATTCTCTTTTCCCTTCTAGCCTTAGTGAATGGCAGCCAAAAAATCCTGATCCAACCAGGAATCGATCAGTATGAAAACAACCATACAGAAAGAAAACACACAAACAGGCTCGCTGGTATAGACCAAAGTGTTACACATCTCAAAACACACATAATTTCTATTTGGAGGGGTTTTTTTGTGTTTTGGGATTTTCTTTTAGCAATGGATGAATGAACAAACCAAAAGCCTTGATGGGCAGATAAGAGTTGAAATGGAAAAGGACAGTAATGTTAAGATGAGTTAAAAGCTCTTTTTGACCCTATCCTTAACACCATCTCCCCAAATGCTTCCCCTGTGAACTTTTTGTGTTGTATTCAGTTTGCTGAAATAGGGGATAGAGAGGCCAAGCCAAGGATCTATCCCGCTTCATTGAGTAAAGCTAGCCTACCAGGGAAGGTGATGGGTTAGAAGTTAATACAAATGACAGTTCTAAGACAAAGTTAGCCAGCGCCTTCCTGTGGAGCCCAGTGCCAAGAAGGGGACCCCTGCTGATCCCACTTCTTTACATTTCCTTTTGCTCTCCTTCCCCTTATCTATGGGTCCTGTCGTGCCAGGCCAGGGGATCCTTATTAAAATACAATGCACTGTCACTAATAGAAGTGAGCAAAGCCTCATTAGCACAAGAGTTATAAGAGGACTAGCTCTAATTACACCTTACTTACAAGAGACAATCAAATGAATAGATAAACTCTTCAAGAGAGAAGTCATTTTTTTTCTTGCATTTGGCCAAGAGTGGTTTTCTTTTATATATTCCTTTAAAAGGAACTGAATGCTTCTAACGGCAGGTTTTTTTCCTACAGCGATCCTTTTAGCTTATAGTTTCCACCAGAGGACATTTAAGTTGGCTGGGTGGGTGGCTGAGGGGCTGCATTCATTCCTGTGTTTGCCAGCAAAGGCACACTCTACAGCATGTACCACCTCCTGTCAAAGATACAGCTAGGGAGGGGTAGGTCGTTCATTCAGATCCATCACACAGGAGCTCTTCTTTCCCTGAGCACACAGCTGGTGACCAAATTGTCCATTGCAATGTTTGGAGTGCAGTTGTCACAATGCAGGAAGATTACTGCTTCTCCTTTGGGCAGACATATCAGGAAAAAAAAAATGTAGAAAGGTAATGAGCACTGTGAGTCAGAGATGTCCCTTAAAAATGGAGACTGTAATTTTCTTCTCTTTGGTTTCACTTTCTAGTCTCCCTGAAAGGCTAGTCTTAAGAGCACAGGCATAAAGTGGTTAGGAATTAACAACTTTTTGAGGTAAGATAATTTTTCATAATTTTGTGGGAAGTTCCTCAGATTTTATAATCTCTACAAAATTTTCCTATTTGGCTATGCGTCATAGTCCAATTCTTTTAAGTTATTTTTTAGCAGTAAAATCTCCCACCAGTAGGTCCTGGGTAATCTGGTTCTGAGTTCCCAACCAACATGCAAACTCTCACAAGTTATGTCTTTTAGGATTTTTTGTTGTGCTTGCAGGCTCTCTTATCCCTACAGAGATACAGACATCTGCACTACACTTGCCATAAGATATGCACCTGAAAAGTATTTTCTAGACTCATAGTTTGTTACCTTGTTATGACTCATGATAGTTATCAACCTTATGTAAAGTTTTTATATCAGAAGTAATTTGCCAGGATGTGCAGGTTTTATGACCTGTCATCAGTAAGTGAATTTACAGGAGCAGATGTTACAAAATTACTACATCAGAGTTGTACTGCAAGTATTTTGGAAGTTTCTGGATCGAACCAGTGGTCCATCTAATCTATCTCTTTTTCTCTGACAGTGCACTTTACTGGTCGTAAACGCAAAAAGCAAGACTTTTTCTAAGTCTTATCTGTCACTCCGCTGTCGGTTTATGCTGTGCTATCACATCCTCTGTGCACAGGGTCAGACCACCTTCTTTCATCTAATGTAGGAAGCCTACAGATGGGTTTTCCTAAGTGCAGCTAAGAAAAAACATTGCAGCAAAGAGGGTGAAAATACAATAGCCACAACCCCCTTTCACTGATTTATGAACTGGTGGCTACATGAAAGGAAAAGGACTGTTTTCCTTTTGCAGCCCTGCTTTGACGTATAAAGAGAGGAATCTTCTCTATGTTCCCACCTTTCTTCTGCTCCACCATCGTGCCACTACTAGCCACCAATTTTTCTGCTAAACTGCAACCTAGTCTTTGAGCAGAATTATGAGAGGTGGGGTTTGGGTTTTTTCTTATTCTAATGTGAAAACTTAGGAGACTTTCTTCCCAAAAGGAACAAACCTCTGCAGAATATTCAAATCTTCTGACTGCCCATGTAAGACAAATAATATCTAAAATCTCATTAAAGGTGTTGCATAGAAAAGAGCTGGTTTGCGTTTTTTTTTAAGAAAATGCTACAAATAATAATTAGTCATACAATATTTTTTGGGTAATAACAGTTTTTTCTCTGTAAAAGTTGTCTTTTGGACTAATCTCATCTTTAAAAGTGTTCACTGGTTCTCAAGTTCAATGGGCACAACACATATAAATGTTTGAGTGCATCTGAGGTGAATACTTTTCAATCAACACCTCACCAGTAAATAGAATTCTCTATATGAAGACACAATTGCACTAGGACTTTAATCAGCTGGTCTAATACTACTTTCAGAAAAAATAGATGACAGCCATGAAAGCAGTTAATAACCACTGCAGAAAATGTGTCATGTATTCTTTAATGAAGTCCCCAGCATATTCAGGATCTAGATCCATCTGCAGCTAATGCAGAACAACTCCTTGCAGTGTCGTCTCCAACAATCCCTGCAATCGAGCTATTAATTATTTATTGAAAATATCCTTTCAGCCTATAATTTCAGAAATTATGGTCCCTTTTTTCAGTAGGAAAGTTTTGATATTTTTTATAATATAATTATAAAGACATGATTTATAAGGGTTTTCCTCTTTTTCTTTCGTGTGTTTGTAGCGAATTCTTTCTTTGTGCTAATATTAATGAAAAAACCCAAAACCAAATCCATGGAAGTTAACCATAATGCAAGAAATAATCAAAACTGTTTGAACACAAAACCATGGATAACTGCATCAGCTGGAACCTTTAGATGGCAAAATACTCGCAATGAAAGAGCCCATAGTGAAATTATTTTTCTTTAATTATAGTTGTATTAAATTCTGCTGAATGGTATACAATTAAATAAAATTAATTATGTCTGAAAAATAAAGTCTAAACACAACCACTCTTGAAAAAAGGGAGATATAGATCAAAAAAGGATTCATTGTTGTTCAAGTGATGAAAATCTTCTTTTAAGTGTTTATCAATATGAAAGCTAATTTGCACAGTATATTTTCTAACAAAAGTCAGAATACGATTCCAACAAAGGGCTTGGTCTTTAAACAATAGTCTATTAAACATCATTCTGCAGAAAAGTTAATTTTGCAGTGTTAAGATGGGGTTTTTTTCTTTCAGGAGAGATTCTCAGCTGTTGTGTATTAGTCTCATACTGTTGATATGACAGGATCTAAGATGGTTTTCACAGCTTTGAAGAGATTGATATATCTAGCTGAGAAAGTTTATATTTTTCATTATAATGTTCACTTAAAAGACACTGTCTACTTCATGTATTATTTTAAAATCTTTATTTTCCATGTAATTTTCCCTAGGTCTCTAATATTTTTGCTGCCATCAAGAACAAAGAACAGGAACAGAATGTTAGTACTTCTGAAACAGTATCAGTCTACAATGATCTTTAAAGGTATAAGGGAAGAGTTTTAAGTGCCTTAAATTCCATTAAAGGTCAATTAGAATACAGAAGTTTTCAATAATAGCTAGGGAAACTCTGCACTGAAGAACCCGATCTAAAAAGGAGAAACTTTATCTTTGCTATTTATTTTTTTATCATTATTAGTATTATTATTGTTAATATTATCTTTTAGTGATGCCAAAACTACCTGCACTCTTTCCAAACTGGGGATGGTGTCTCACATTTGGATTTATAAGTCAAAAAATTATGAAGAAGAGAGCATAAAAAATTGCCCCTTTTTATTTTTATGAGAATCCTCAAAAATCTCAGTGAGGTTATAATGCTGCCATATCTTACTGCTTTTCTCTAGGTTAGTATCCAAATTGGTAACTGCAGGAATAAGTTGACCTTACCTTGCAAAAAAAGCCCTCTAAAAATGGCAGTGAAAAAAAAAAGAAAAACTCTTTGTCACATAGTCTAAAACATCAGGTCTGAGTAGCAGGAATCATGACACAGGAAGAAAGCCAGCAGTTCAGAGCCTAAAAATATCTTTTGTCTTCCACTTTGCTGTGGTCCTATTATAGCTGTAGCAACAGACACTATTTTTTCCTCCATAACCTTTAGCTTAATAACTGTCTGTAAAGACTTCCTTTAAATGCAAATGTACTCTTCACAGAAAAAGTCATGACCCTATACTATATTACACACTGTAAATCCACAAGAAAGCTACGATAACCTATGAAACCTGTATCCATTAAAAGGCACAGAAAATAAAGGAAAAATCAGGCCTGGAGTATTAGTAAGTTGAGTCTTATTTTAATGGTTTACGTTTTCCAGTATAAATGAAGTGGTATACACGAAACCCAAAAGGTGGTTTTATTTTTCAATGAAGTCTTAGAAGATGTGTCAAATTATTGCATTTTCCCTGTGAAATAAAATCTCTTCCTTTCTGGTCTTATTTGTCACTCGAGATATTTGGCAGAGATTGAAAATTTTAAACCTCACCTCACTTTCTCAGGTGATCCAGTACAACTGATAAAATTAGTATCTCCTTTACTTATCAAACAAAAGGATCTGCTTTAGTGTGCAAGTCCATGTAGTAAATTGGTTTGCATGTAGAGAAAATTTACACCATAAAGAAAGAAAGCGTGAAAGTATCCACGGATGAATCCACAGCTGGATGTAACTAGTGGCTGCCTTTGAAGGGGACATAGGACCAGGAAGCAGGAGCATCCTAGCCCTCCCCAGTGTCAGCAGACTGTAGCTTTTGCTGACATGCAGCAAAAATGTAAATCCCTCTTCATGCCAGACACAGAGGTGGAACAGTGCAAAGGTTATAATTTCTTGTGCTACATATGTCGTTCTCCAGTTATATTAAATCCTGCTCAGCTGTCATTAACTGTTTGTCCAGGGCTGACTCACACTGAGAAATAAGGCAGAACAAAGGAATGCAGTACAGTTAAAATTAGATAAAAGAAAGATGAGTCAAACTACTGTACTTCAGTCGTACTAGTGTGAAAAGCATTCTCCTTATTTAATGGTTTTCTGACAACCCCAAATAAATGGAGCCGCTAATTTGGACTTTTCAATTCTTCAGTGCAGATAAAGGGAATAGGCCATAAATATTCCATTCAGTTGCTTTCAAAATGGGATGAAAAATCAGGGTACAGGCATGTAGAGACATGGAAAGGACAATTTTTCAGGCTTAGTAAGTCAACCAGGCTCACTGAAAGCACAGTGGACTCAATCTGATGAATTGCTGTGGCCACTGAGATCCCATAAACCTCTTGTAAGCCTTTTCTCACCCCTTCCCCACAGATTTCACTTGGTATTTGGGTGCTGGAAGGGCACGTACCAGAGAACCCCAGGAACTGCACATTCGTTTGCAAAGACAAATATGATGACTGTCTTGTGGGTTTTCTGCCACATATATGAGATGCCTCATAAAAATCCACATTCTTCCCACCAAAGCACTACATTTGTTTTCCATGGTAAGCATTGCTGTACAAGGACTTACGAAAGCTACAGAGAAAGGAAATATAAAAGAGAGAGGTGAATTTTTGAATTTTTCATGGTTTTGTATTTGTTTTTCTTTTTTTTTTTTTTTGTAATTCTAAGTAAATATTTGTCTTTACTGGACAACAGAAAGGAAAGACTATATCAAGATATGATAGAGTTCTACCTGGCCTCTAAAGCAACTCAGTCATTATCTTTAACCTTATCAATATCGTGAATGTCAGCTGAGCAAGGCAGCTAGAAAATTTCAGTAAACAGAGCAGGGAACAACAGGGAGGATGTGGTAATCTAAATCAGAAATCAATCATCCAAGAAGCTTTTTCAAATGGTAAAGAAAAAAAAAAAGAGGCAATCAACTGCCAGCCATTCTCCCCCCAACCAAAAAAAAAAAAAAGTTTTTTTCCTCTGTGTCCCTTTCATGTGCACCACAGTGTTTCTGCAAACAAAAATAATAAGGGCTCTCAGGTCCTTCAAACAAAGTGAAACATAATCTCTTCATGGAGAGCGCATCAATAAATGAATGGAGTTCCTCGGTTTGTTTGGAAGAGCAGTATCAGCTATGCTTGGGGATCTTAATAATACTCTTATTAAGAACCAGAGCAGTTGGGTTGATTTGTTTTTCCTGTAACACCTGAAGCAACAATAGTCCAGTGAGAGTGCAAGAAGTGGTTTTACTTAGGTCAGACTTTGAAAATCATTTTCCCTCCTTGGTGGCAGCCTGTCAGTCAAGCTCCACAGGAGAGGAAAGGGTCATCTTGCCAATGTAATTTCTGAGAGGAAAGAAGTAGAGCTGCGTGTTACAAAGAAATTAATACACCATTGAGAACAACCTCTAAGAAAAAAAGATCTGATTTATTAGCTTCCAAAATTACCTTTTTTATAATGAGAATTTCATTTTCTCAGCATAGCCACAGCCTGTACTCTAGCGGCTGCAAAATCCAGATGCCTGTTTTTTGTATTTTTTAAAACTTTCTTGCTTATCTAGATGTACAGACTTTTAAGGCAGGAACATTGTATAACTAATTGTTTTGAGCTGTTCTCACACAACTGGAAGTTGCTTGAGCTGACAGACATTATTACAATACAAAAAAAACCCCACAGACCAGACCTCTAGCTGGTTAAAGTAATATAGCTTCTTAAAAAGAAATCAGAGCTCTCTTACATCCACCAGCTAAACAGCAGGGTCCTGATTTTCGAAACACTGAAAATCATGGTTCTATCAATAATTTCTACTTCTTAATTTAGTTTTTTGTTAAGTATAACACAAGTTTGCATCTACTTGGAGAAGCAGTTATTTAAACTCAGAGCCCAAGTATAGTCTTTCACAACAAAATGCCTTAAGTTATGCATTAAACCAAATAAACAAGGGCAAGCTTACTGCTTGGCATCACCTCCTGAAAAATGCAGAATTTTGGAATCTGGGTGTAATTTACAGGGGAAAAATATTTATCAGTCTAACTCCCAGAAACTCAAAAGAATAGCACCAAGCCATTGATAGCTCAGATAATCTTCCCTCACTCTTCACATATGACTTCAGTGACTCTACTACAGCAAATTTTAGCACTGCAAATTTAATGTTTATTTAATGCTGATTAAAGGTATGCCTCTTAGTAAGCAATGCCTACTAAGCATCATTGTGACAAACATAATTCAAAGATTTCCAAAAGAAGGGTTCATTTGTCTGAAATCCTATGCCTTATTTGGACAACTTTGGTGGAGAACACAGACTGGTGTCTCTGGTTCAGTATCTTTAAATATGTGCAATATGTGGACCGCTATCAAATTATTTGTCTTTTCCCACACTGCAAAACCAACTACTGTACTTTAACATCTGGAAACTGGGTTATTTGTAAAGATACCTCAATTCAGTCACAAGTGCATGTTATACCTCTGCATGGAAAAGTGTACCCCACAAGATTCTTTCCCTCCAACAGCTTTGCAACTTCTGAATCTTCACAGCTCGCTTTCAGTTCCTTCTTGCACCGTTGTTTCACCAGACTGGCATGATCTGAAGATTTCAATCCAAGAAGCAGCATTTCTGAAGGAGTAAAGCTATCTGCAATTTAATAGTGTATATATAAAGATTCAGTACATAACTGGGGAGATCCCATCTGTTACTCAGTAAATGATTTTCTGAGACATTCATTCTCAAAACTACTATTTTCTAAAAGAAAAAGATGGTTTTCTGTTTATAAAGAGATCTCTTCCACAGACACAGGTAACTCAAGATAAAGCTACACCTATGGCTGGTTTGAACATCTGCAAGGTAATGTGTTTCCGCAAATAACAATTTGTCATTATGGTTTCAACACTAATATATAGGTCATTATTAAGACTGAGTTGCTCTTGACTGATCACCTTTACAGCATATGTCACTTTATTTTAGATTGCAGCTGAGGGTAAACAAGGAAAACAATAAAATTGGTATGATCAGTTCTTTGGAGTAGGTATTTTATGAGTTGCAGTTTATAAGATCAGTCACAGAATAAAAAAGACAGTATGGTTTGGGACTTTGGTTTGGATTTTTTGTTCCTGGAAGTTCCTACAGAACTGGGCTTTGATTAATAACACATCACTCACATTATATTAGCAGGCAAGCCTTCCATAATACCCCAAAACAAAGCAACTATCTTTTACATAAAAATTCTATAAACCCCTCCAAAACTTTTCTATTAAAATAAAAAGATATATCATAGTTCTTAGCAATGAGCTTCGACAAAACTTATTATGGTACAACGCAGAGCCTTTTGTATACCTAAGAAATCTCACTTAAATTAATCTAATTACAAGGATCTTAATTACGACCAAATTCTGTATTTAATATCAGTAGTCCTGAATTCTCTAGTCCTTAGGTGCTTGCCACCACTTGAAAAATTAACAGTCAAAATGTTTGAATCTGAGAATCTATGGGTCATGAACATGACAAATTTTTATCTATGAAATCTTCCAAAAGAAATCATCACTTAAAGTGAGTATGGTGTCTCTTCAGTGAATACTTGACTGCCTAAAAGCCTGTAATAGCTATATTACTAAAGGAAAAATGTTGTACACTTGTTAATACCTGTCCTACTTTTATAACCCTATCATTTTGAGCTCTAACAATTGTATATACAAATTTAACAAGTGAAAAAGTCTGCACCGCCCTTTGTATAACTCTTTGGGATCATTTTATACTTTGGTAACTATACATTATTTTCCAAGACGTCTGCGTCAGCAATTCTATAGACCTTGTATAATCGCCATGTTAATAATTTTGAGTCCAGAGACGTAGTATTTGATTGAGGCACTCCTTCAGTTTGGCTACTATATATGGATTAATCACATTGTTTTCTCATTTTGCAGTATGAACTCAATGGACCGCAATGTAGAATTAAAAGGCAAGACCAAACTACTTATTCAGTAGCAAAATTTGTTCTTTTGTCGAGGGTTGAGCTTGGCTGGACACCAGGTGCCTACCAAACCCCTCTATCACTTCCTTCTTCCCAGGTTTGGGGATTCCAGGTTTCTGATTTTCTCTACCTCCTTCCCCCAGCAGCACAGGGGGTCAGAGAACGGGGACTTTGGTCGGTTCATCAAACCTTGTCTCTGCCACTCCTTCCTCCTCGGAGAGAGGACTTCTCACACTCTTCCCCTGCTCCAAAGTGAGGTTCGTCCCATGGAAGGCAGTGCCCCACAAACTTCTCAAAAAAACCCATGATTTCTTCTCATGGACTGCAGTTTGTCATGAACTCCAGTGTGTGTCCATACCACAATGTGCAGTCCCTCAGGAACAGGCTGCTCTAGTGTGGGTAACCTGAGGGGTCACGAGTCCTGCCAGCAAACCTGCTCCAATGCAGGCTTCTCTCTTCCTACCAGGAGTCTGCTGCATCACAGGATTCCTATGGAGGTCGCAGCTTCCTTTGGGCTTCCACCTGCTCTGACACACTCCACAAGCTGAGTATATGCTCCAATGGGAACCTCCATGGGCTGCAGGGCCAGAGCTGCGTCTCCATGGTCTTCACCACAGGCTGCAGAGGAATCTCAGCTCCAACACCTGGAGCAGCTTCTCCCCCTCCTTCTTTACCGGCCTTGGTGTCTGCAGAGTTGTCTCTCACATCAGCTCTTTTTCCATCTGCAGTTGCTGTTGCACAGTTCTTTCCCCTTGTTAAATCTGTTACTCCAGAGGCACTACAGCCATCGCTGATGGACTCGGACTTGGCCAGAGGCAGGTCCATCCTGGAGCCTGCTGGCATTGGCTCCGTTGGACACGGGGGAAATTTCTGGCAGCTTATCATAGTAGCCACCCCTGCAGCCCCCGCACTACCAGTGCCTTGCCGCACAAACCCAGTATGTCTTTGCACTCTCCACACATGGCCATATGGACACACAAAAGCCTGAAGTAAAAATGATCAACTGCTATTGAAGATCTAACACTGACTGCTAGCAATAAAAGTGCTCCCTGGACAGACAGCAATAATAAAAACCGGCCACCATTCAGGGTCCATCTAGCTACTGCTTTTAAAGGTAATTGCTGCATCTGCTTCTTGAAGTAGTTTAAAACCAATGTAAAGATTTTGTTTCTGTCCCACTGAATGACAAGCAGCTCTGAGTAGGAGTGAAAGGGTGTTGAACACAGCTATAACTGGAGTGCACTACCAGGTCAGAAGTGAAGGCAGAAACAGCTGCTTTTTCAATAGACTCATCAGAGCTACTCCATGCTAGCTGCACATGCCCACAAGACTGCAGCACAGACTATTGTGTTGTGGGATTTTTTTTTTGCTGTGGGAACTTCACTCTTAAGAAACAAATGGACTGGCTTAACTATTAAGTGTCAGTCAAACTGACTATAAGGGCGGGGGGTGGGGGGAACAATTTTTAAATTTTAATTAGCTTTCATCCTGTGATTGTTCTGTGCATGTATGGTTTGTATTGCCTCATTTGAGTCAACGAAATTCTGATAAAAAGAGGTGTATTTTTCCAGCTTATTTCTGTGTCATAGTAGCACTAACAACAACCTCTGTTTTCGCATGAAGAGTTATAGTCTTCTGATTATCTCTGCTATACAGAAGGTGATAACTGTTATAATCTTCTGTGCTATATCTGTGTCCTCTGATTTTACATCAAATTACTTGTTCAGATTCTGGATGAAACAACACGATTGTTTTGTTTGCTTGTTTGGCAGTACAGCTGTTCAGTAACACTTTTTAGATGTAAATAATAATATAGACCTTTGGGTAATCCTTCACTTTCCTTCTATTTTTCAGACAGTAACATTGGTCTTAATAAATACTTTTTCCTCTCTGTTTATCTCCTTACCCTAATGCCCTGGAAATAAGATTGCCTTACCCAGAGATAGAGGGAACATCCAGGATTCTCACCTAACCATGGAACCTATTTCACATTTCATTGGTTGTGTGAATGAGCTGTGAAAATTGCTTCCTGTTTCTCTAAAGTATCAGGACAGTGGTTTGCATGGGAAAGATTTCTTCTGTTTATGTGAAGTAAAACTCATCCACTGAGCTAATTTCAAAGTCTGAAAACTGCCTTGAATCTTGTTAAGTTTGACCAAATCTATTCTGCCCTGTGAATACCTGCTCCCAAATCAGAGGCATCACTGTTACCTCTTGTTTACAGCAAGCTATTTGTAAGAAAGAAAGAAAAAATTAAAACAAACAAACAAATAAACAAACAAAACTCACAAAACCCAACCAAATAAGAAAACACACAGCCTTACTCTTTTCTGTTAAGTGTTGTCTTGGCTTTCCCAAATTGAGAGGAAGCTACTTTCAGTGTATCAAGGGACACCTGAACAAGGACAGTCTATTTTTAAAAGAAGCCGGTTTTGTTTAACACGAAACACACAGGAGAAAAAAAAAAAAAGCAGCTCAAATAACAGCAGTGGGAGCCTAATTTTGAAAGCTAAGTTAAGCACTTTTTGTCCTTTTCTCTGCTAACATCCTTCCACTTCCCTGAGATATTAATCAGATTTGAAAGTATCAAGTAAACCTGAGAATATCTAAAATTAGTGAAATGTAAAATCACAGATTGTATTTAAGTCCCTGAAACTATGTCTATTATCATTAAAACTATGGTACATATGGACTGTATATTTACCCAAGATTATTCAGGTTTAGGCCTTTCAAATTAACTAAAAAAAAAAAAAAAAAAAAAAAAAAAAAAAAAAACTAGAAAACAAATGTTTTACAAAATCTAGAGCTACATGCTGTACAAATGCTTGAGAGCAGATAGATTTGGGAAAGTATTTTTGTGGAGGCCTAGGTTCAATTTAATCCCTTAAAAACCAAGGGAATTCAAAGCAACTATGAATCCAGTCCTACTTTGAGAAGTGTATGTTCAGCCCTGAATGACCAAAAGCATATATTGCAGCAGTCTTGATGTCTTCTATCCAACTTTAGTTCTGAGAACTTTACTTTTTTAGTTTCTTATGTGGGTTTGCTGCAATTTTCTTTTTCCTGTTGAAAAAGAGTTGATTTTATTCTTGAACAAAATCCCTTGCAGGCAGAAAAGTAACCGCCATCCTGGTTATTTTGTAGCCTGAAATATGGCAAGATAGCTAAACAATAACACCGGCATAACCCTTGAACAGAGGAATGTCAGAAATTCTTTGAACTGAAGAACCCTGTAATTTACAATAAAGAAGAGGGGGCAGGGGTAAGAACGGATCTTAATAATCCATGTAAAAAAATATAGTTCACCATATTTCCAAGATATGTCACATTGTCAGGAGATACTTGAGCTAAAAAGGAAAAGGAAATTTTATTCTTTATCCTGAATAACACACAGTGCAAATAACAAAACTGTATTTGAATGTTTTAGCTAAATGCTGGGCAAATTAAGTTCTTAACTGATAGGTTAACCAGCAGTTGGCTAGAAAGATAGCTCTATAAAATTAAATTATGGGATCAAATTATTTTTTAATATTCTACCTATCCTTAACTGTCAGTGAGAATGAAATCTGTATTGTGATAAAGGTTTGTCCACGTTTTACTGCTTCCTTTGAAAACCCAGATCAAAAAAAAAAACCTCTTACGATACAATAATCATACAGAAGGAATTCATATTTTTAGCAGTAGAAATTAAGGCAACCTATGCATTATTCAGGACAGAAGTAGAGATTTCTCCTCATGCTACCCAGACCAGCTTTCCCTTGGCAAAAAAAAACAGGTGTTCATCACCTCAACAGAGCATCAGAAAAGAGACCTAATGTCTTCATTTGATTTCCAAACAAAACACCCAGCATTATATGTGGCAAAATTCACTGACTCAAAAAAAAAAAAAAAAATTTAACTTGAAGTTTAAAGATCCAGCCCTTAAAATGCCATTTCTGGAGAAGAAGCTTCCAAAGGAGGGTCTTCCCAAGATGGTTACAGTAGTACTCTGGCTCTGTGAGTATGTCTAATAATAGAAGCTGGAAGCAAGAAGCTGGAAGCTACTTGCACGTCTGTGACTGTCAAAGAGAGAGAGCATGAGGTGCAAGTGTTAGGGAGTGGGAAGGTATTACTCTGTTCCTTTAACCAAGGAAAGGAAATTCAACACCCCAGTTCTCCAGTGAACAGAGCTTATTTGATTCTATTGGAAACAACTGAAATGTTAGTATTAGCAGAGCTACTATTTTTCTTTCAGAATTGCTGAGAATATCTAGCAGTGAATAACTCTTAATCAGACTTGTTTATTCACATTAAAAGTCAGAGCAGGTCACATTGTTTGCTTGGTGCCATTTGGTCTGCACTTAGTCCTTCCTGAACAGGAAGTCCTTAAGATTAAAGATTGTATTTTTATGGTCCCATGTCTGCCTACCCCTAGCTATTACCTGAAGAGCAATGTAACCAGGAATCAGTTTCTAGAAAGGATATTAACAACCATTAGTATGTGTGTATGTCAAGATGAAAAACAGGAGGAAATCAAAGTAGAGCAATATGGTGAAAGCAAAATTGTAAGAAACAGCAAAGTGATTGTTCACAATATGGGGAATAAGGTGTATTCAGACAGAGGTATTTTCTATCCAGAGGTCAGCAGAGTGCTAGATCTCTAGAATGTACTTAAATTGAAGCAGCAAATATGATTTAAATACCCCAAAGCTATTTGCCACCAGACATATATTTATGTCCATTTTATAAGGTATGAGCGGTTTAAAGTGCTTGTTCTTCAGAAAAAAAACCTAGGTCTTTTTTCTCAGCCTTGCAGAAATCATGTAATGACACAAGAATGAGAAAGAAAACTCTAAACAAAGTGAATGGTATGTCTAGGAATGTCAGGAAGACTGCTTGCTTTCCTAAACCAGTCATTCTGACAGCTCTATTATTACATGGATATTTTGATTTTGATTTTATATTTCTTCTTTACTCACTGTAACTTACTTAAAGAATTAGCTAGACAAGATCTTAAATAAAATGGAATTAGCATTTGAAATTAAGCCAGCTATATATTATCCTAGTATGAAAAAGTTTTACCCTGATACTTCAGGGATGCAATCCAAATGTTCTTCCAAAGGAATGATTTTGTGACAAATATCTGCATAAGCAAAACTGAACTTCAATATTTATGCTCTATATTGAATCTGTGTATCACTTGTCATTATCACATTAATGAATTAAGGGGGCTCTAGAGCAACAGTGTGGGATTCTAGACAAAACTGCAGGCTGGATCCTCAGCTCATCCAATGCCCAGTGCATGCAGAGGGACAGAGACCACTGCCAAATGTATGGCTGAAACTCCTGATCTCTGAGCACACTGATTACAAAGAAAATCTGAGGCTGCAAAACCACCTGTATCAGCCCCATGCATTGCCAGGTCACATACTGTTTTAGTTTGCCTAGATCAGGAGTGGATTTATGCACACACTTCTGTTAAATTAGCTAGCATATGTTAATACAGAGTTTTATTATACCAGATTTACAGTGATTGTGGGAGGCCAGCCAATATTCAAACCAGAATAAAGCTACACTGTAATTCAACTGTCATTTTCAGCCAGCATTTCCACTGAATAAAATAGTCCTCACTTCGCATCACCACAGTCAAATTTTTGCACTCTCCTCCTGTTTTGTTCCTTGTGGTAACACAGTGACTATTCAGACACCCAGT
Source organism: Cnemophilus loriae (assembly GCA_013397755.1). Lineage (NCBI taxonomy): Eukaryota > Metazoa > Chordata > Aves > Passeriformes > Corvidae > Cnemophilus > Cnemophilus loriae. The sequence goes on along the minus strand of VZTF01009271.1, from coordinate 1,769,382 downwards.
AAGTTACAGGTTAAGTTAATCTTCCTTCCTTCCTTCCTTCCTTCCTTCCTTCCTTCCTTCCTTCCTTCCTTCCTT
>VZTF01009271.1:1669337-1769199 GCA_013397755.1 Cnemophilus loriae | reverse complement strand
CCTCCCTCCCATCCATACTGATTTTCACCTAGGTGTGTTCCAATGCTCTTCATTAAAGAAGGGATGGTGTAGAGGAGAGGCTGAGCAGCTGGGGAGTGCAGGGCCACCTGCATGAACACAGGGCAACCCCACTTGAGTTGTGCAGCCAGAAAACTCATTCAGTATGAAATCAGCTGGTATGGAGATAAGCTATTGACGAGAGACAAGCTTTGCTGAAAAATTCTGCACAGCAGAGAAGCTCTCTGCTAAGATGATCAGGTGTTTTTCTTTCTCCCCATGTTTTTGGAATAGCACAAACTATAAGAAATAAAATGTTTTAGTACTGTGGTATTCAATTTCACAAGCTTTTTTCAAAATAATTTGTATCATAGTTCACATTTCAGCTGCTAAAATTTCCCTGCAGACAGAACCTAATGCCTTAAGGAGTACTGGAGTCTTACATTTAAATATTAAGGCAGTAAGGAGTTAGAGTATGCACAGGGAAGTCCAGAGACAGGTCTAAAACCCCAATCTTGCCCAGAGAAGGCATTATGCTAGGAGAAGTGAATCATCTTACATTCATTATGTTAGAATAATCTCCAGCACTGGTAGTTCTACAAAAATGTTATAGACAAGAAGGATCCTGTCTTCCTTTAAACATCTTGTAAATGCTCAGCTCAAAATAATAGTTAATTCTTGAGTAGATGCAGAGGTTTTAATGCTACGGATGTTTACTTGCCCTTAAGCATCTCAGACTCCCTTTTCTATCAAACCTTTGCAAAGAAATGGTTTCACTAAGAAAATGGGTGAGATGAGACTTTAATAAATTAAATAAGTCTAAAATAAAGGGTTATTTAACTGCAGAAGTTGTTTGTGAGGAATAAAAGTTTTTAATCAAACTTGCCATCAACACTTTCAAAAGGAAAATCCATTTTTCAGTTGTGGCTTGGTCAAATTCTTTGAAGTATTAATGTAACCCTGAGAAACTGACTATTAGTCTCAAGCAATTGCTGGACATTAGACACAACAAAAACAGGAAAAGTTCAAGAGTCTCTGTTGACTTTCCGCTTGATTGTAACAAACTACTCACTTTCTGGGTTTTCTTTTTTGAAGTGGAATTTTATACAGCAAGGCCAACTCATGTTTTTTCTTTTCTTTTCTTTTTTTTTTTTTAATTTCCTTGATACGCAAAATTCCCACCAACCTGTGCTCTCTCTTTTAGTTCAAACGTGAAGGGCTGCTGTTTGAATTTAATGCACACACTGCTAACTCCATTTAATTCAAAGGCACAGCTTCAGCATACCTGAAAGTAAAATCTGGAACATCAGTGCATGGGTCAGAAGCAAATCTGGCTGGTAATTACAAGTTCTTGTGAAATCATAGCAATTAACCAGTGTCCACCTATCTAGAGACCGAAAAGTACCACATGTTCCTGTCACAAACTCATTTATTGTGCAGTACATTGCTGTACCGTGTCAGTGTTCAGACAGACTTAAACAAAGAGCACTCAGATAGTTTTTTCCTTTATTTCCAGGGAAAAAAATAACACCTGAATAAAAATATTGTCTCATAGATCTAAAAATGCTAGGGGATAATCCACTAATGTTAGTAAACTTGCATTGCTAAACAGAGAAAAGGAAAGAGAGAGGTGCATTAGCACCAGGATATTCCACACTGAGGCAATCTGACCAAGAAACAATATCCCATAAAGTAGACACACACTTCACACAATATTCATATTCTCAGAGGAGTGTTCTTTTATGAGTGCTTTAATACTTTGGGATCATGTGTGTTGTTTTAGAGTTGCATTAGTCACACCCTGGGGAAATGTGAGCTTCCACGCCTGCCCATTTCAGCGCTGCCTTACCTTGACCCACAGAACTTACCACATTAAGAGAGGATTTAAATCTTGATTATTTTCACCTGTTGGCTTTCGATCTTTTTTTTTTTTTTAACCTAAGAGGTCTGCCCTCTTAGACTGACACAGTTCATAAAACTGGTGACCTTTGCCTGGCTTCTTGATTTAAGCAGAATGGAGGGGTAAAGGGACTTTCATGCACTGGTAGGAGCATAAAAATATAAAGCCAAATTGTTGCCAGTCTCTGTTCAGGTGAAAGGATTAAGAAAAGCTCTTTCATTTCCATTCTTATTATGAGAGAGAGCACAACTGCTTCCAATGCTTTCCTGCACCATCCAGTTCCCACTCCATCCTTGCGAGCTGGAGGGTATAGGAGCACCCTGCTTGGACACGCCAGCCTGTTGCACATCCTGTTGGTTTAGGGGTTCCCTGTGGCTCCATACGGCCCCACGTACAGAAAAATTTCAGTTGTTCCCCTGTTTTCTGTCCAGAGACAGAGAAATGGAAGCAGAAAAAAAATCTTCTATATTTTTCTTCCTAAAAAAAAAAAATCTTTAAATTTTCAAGGCTGCTTAAAATTTCAGACAGTTATTAGGAAGAGAAAGTTATCATTACGTCCCACAGAGATGTCCCCAAACCCCTTTGCTGTAACTGCATGGTAGGAAAATCTGTGTTGTTCATTTCTGGGAGTAGCTCAGTACACTTGCAGCCTGATAGGATCTGGATTCCCAACCTAGTGACCTACCAAATGATGATACATCACTTCGCTCAGACTTTCCATGGCAGGGAAAAGAATGTGTGAGGAAAACTGAGAGGACATGGAAAAAGAAAAGACAGAAAAATAAAATTTAAAAAAAAGGTAAATTAAGTAAAAGTCCTCCTGCTTTCACTTCTTTACTTCAGAACTTTCATCTTATTTTCCTGTACTTTTCCCCTCTCAAAACTTTTCATTCCAAATCTTATGAAAATAGTATAAAAAAACTAGAAAAATCCCTCAAGTTTTCTCAGTGTTTCCAAGGCAAAATACACTGTAGAAGGACTCAGGAAATTTTAAAGATTGACTAACAGGAAATCTTCAGGTTCACCTGACACCCAGCAGAGGTTTAGTAAAATCCAATCACAATTACATCAGGTAGCAATAAACGGGGAAAGAGCTTTTGACAGTAGAAAAGAGATCAGAGTCATTGGAGGAGGTGAAGGTCAGTGGTCAGAGGAGAGGAGGGATGGCAATATGAAAGCACAGCAAAGGATGACATAAATGGTCCTGCTGCGGTAATAATGTTGTAGTTAGTGTAAATGGGGAAAGGATATTTAACAATCAGCATAAATGAATAGGTTTTAGAGGGTAATCAAGAATGCAATTGAATTGGGAGGAGTATGGGAGGAACAGAGAAGCCCTTAGAGGTTTTGGAGAAGAATTATTTGAAGTGAAACTTCAGTTGATTTACATCTGAAGAGAGAACTGTAGCATAATAACTCAAAATATACCTCTTCTTTAATATTGCAGAATACAGTGACAAATGCTATTACACAAACTTCTCCTTAAATGCCTGTCCCAAGATATCTTTAATGTAGGTCACAATATTAGATTATCTATATTAAGCAATCACAACCCCAGCTCAGGCCTGTGGTAAAATACAGTGGTACTCTTCCATTTGAGATCTATTGGTCCTCTGTAATTCAGAACCTATAAGGCAAAACAGTAATGCAAGAGATTTGTTGTTGTTCTTGTTGTTTAGTTTGTTTGCTTTAATTTTAACTTGAATAAAATATCAGCTGTGAAGTGCAGATATCTAAACAGTTTTCTTTCCTTTTTAATTTCTGAAGAGGTGTCTTGACTAGATGTGTAACCTAGGTTTAATTAAACATTGTACTGGATTTTTTTCAATGCCCAACACTGCCTTTTTTTTCTAATGATCTATTTTCCTCTTCTTATAACTGTTTCCCACTTCCTCTTGATGTCATTGCCACTGATGTTATTCTCTCAAGCAAACTTTTACTGTTTCATCTATCCCAGTTGCCCTTGCTATTGTTCTCCTCCCCTTTGTATTGCTGTCCTTATGTGCCTTATGACCTTATTACTGTGCAACTCTTAACCTTTTCTTTTGGCAACCATTTACAGGAAAGACATGAAGCTACTGAGATGACCAGCAATGAGCTAAATGTCTTAACTCATTACTGACAGCTGCTGCCTGAACTATAGGATTTTTATGGTACAAATGAGGAGCAGGCCAATACAGTAAACAAAGTCTAATGCTAAATGACAATGTGTTATCCTGTAGAGACCAGGAGAGTGATTTACTGCAGAGATCACCATTACTCAGAGATTTTAAGGTTTTGAATTATGGCCTGGAAGAGAACGTGCTTAATTCAGCTCACAGATGTAGAATGCAGGCAGCCAGGGAATTATTAAACTAGAATGGGATGAAGGCATACCAAAGTCTGATAATGTCAGTGCAGCTGAATGAAAATATAGAGATGGAGTGGACATAGAGAGAAAAGATAAAGGGGGAAAAAGGGCAGAAAAGAGTTTTTCTCTGAAATGTATTCTCATAGAATTTCCTACAAGTAAGCGTACCTACATTTAGTGCTGGGCTCCACACACATACTGGGAAATGGTTAGTGAGCAGGCAGAACTTGTGGCAAAGCACATACCTATAGTGCAACACAGACATCATGTCATAGTGCAGACTTACCTGAAACCATTTCACCAAGCTAGGCTGGTGATTAATAGTGGTGAACCAACATCAGCACGGTTCCCAGTTTGGCAAAACATCCTGAGTGAGTTTTGCAGATGGTGTCAAAACACAGGATTAGTAGCTAAACAACTTAAGTTTTGATAGGCAGGTTTCTACTCCTTGCAATCCCATATCTGAGTTTCAAGATGGGCATAGCTGCTTGGGTAAGTGTTTATCACAAAAGTAAAAAGTGAAGAAAAGTTATAAAATGTCCATAGTCTGGGCAAATAACAGAAGCTGAGTCTAGGTAAAACAGCATCTCTTCAGTTGAAACCTATGAGAACAGTAATTTCAGTAATTTTGTGGGTAATGAGGCTTTTTCTTCTTGCACTGTTGTCATGGTTGCATGCTTACACATTCATTAGTTTGTCCTTTGCTAAAAATCACTGATAAAAACCAGAAAATGCTCTCACATCTCCAAAAGGCCCTGAGTCTTTCTCAACTTGCTTCCTCCCCCAACAAAAAAAAAATTCCCCTAAACTAACCTTGAAGTCACTGAAGTCTATTAAGATGTAAATGGGGAAAAAAAAACATATTTGCTTATCATGATATTACCCACTTTAATATTCTGATGTTGTTCACTAACAAGTGAACAATTTTCTTTCAGTGGCTGGTTCATTTCACTTAAGAAAAGTTAGAAAAATCTTTTTGGCGATTATTGCTTGGGCATCCTGCCAAGTCCGTCTGCAGCAGCAAAGTCACTACCTGAAGTTGTTATTTATTTTGCTTAATTTTTGAGTTTTTTTTTCTTTAGTGTTTTTTTTTCTAATGCCTACACTACCATATGACCCTCTGTCGTTTGAGGACGATGAAGATCACCCTCTGAAAGCAATTCAGCATTTCTCAGTCTAACACAGCAGAGATCTATAACAGTCCCAAGCAAGACATTGATAATTACACAGAATCTAATACAGAAGACCAAAAACTGTGCTGTAATCTGGGATCTTACGCAGATGAAAGAGAAAGGCAGTTTTCACTGGGAAAAGAAGCTGTAGAATAAAACAAAAAGTAAAGGGAAGGAAGTGTGAAGGCTTTGAAGTTGAGCCACAACTCAGCTAACACTCTGATTTATACACAAGATCTTTCTTATTCTTTCCCACAATAAATCACTATTGCATGAGAGGTTTTGGTATCTAATGGCTGCACAGGAGGAATTCTTATGTCATTTTTCTTTTGTGCTGGGTAAGCCTTCCTTCTAACTCTTCCCTTCCAGCTTCCCAGAACTCTGAATATTTATGCAAAGTTTGTAGACACAAAACAGGTTAAACAAATCTGTTCAGAAATATCTCTGCAGAGTAATATCATTCTGAGTATTACCTCCAGACTATGTTTTCTACTTTATTTGCTGAATCAGATCCTTAACTAGTGTAAAATTGGCATATTGCAATTGTATTTTCAGGTCTTATTTATCATGTCAATATAGAATACATTGTCTAATATCTATTTTGATAGTAGGGATGTAGGAGAGAAAAATAAATATACGTTTACAAACTTGAAGGCTTGCACAAATGTTTCATGTTTAAAGATTATAACAATCTCCTGCACTCATTGACAGCACCATAAATTTCTCTACACTGCCAAAAATCAGGAAGCCGGAGCAGAGTTAATTCAGTAAATAAATTCCCACTCTCGAGAAAAAAAAAGGCTGTAATTCACAGCTGAGGCCTGAGGTATACAGAAATATGGTAGTGTCTTGCTGGTACACTCACAGTATTTGATTTTGCTAAGTCATGTATCGCCTGTTACAATTATTCACTGTCTGTACTGGGTAAATTCGTTTACCTGGGAAGTACTGTGAGACATGATGATGCAATCACAAACTATTCAAAGCCCATGGTACTTTTGAAGAATTTGGGTGAGATTGTGGAGGAAATTATAACAGTATGAAAAGTTAAAGCTCATTGAGGCAACAGTCACAGCATCTCTGCGTTCCATGTAGGGTATCCATATTGCTTAAAAGGCCATTGTGCTGGTTTGGGCTGCAGTAGAGCTAAATTTCTTTACAGCAGCTGGCATAGGGCTGTGTTTTGGATTTGTACTGAAAACAGGTTGACAACACAGGGATGTTTTTGTTATTGCTGAGCAGGGCTTAGACATAGTCAAGGCCTTTTCTGCTCCTCACATTGTTCCACCAGTGAGCAGGCTGGGGGAGCACAAGGAGCTGGGAGGGAACATAGCTGGGACAGATGACCCCAACTGACCAAAGCAATATCCCGTATCATGTGATGATGTGCTCAGCAACAAAACTGGGTAGGAAGGTTGGTGGAGGCTGGGGAGCACTGCTCAGGGCCTGGCTGGGCATGGGTCAGCTGGTGGGGAGAAACTGTTTTCATTGTATCACATGTATTTCTTTGATTTTATTTTTATCTATCTTCGTTATTTTTCCTCTTTTCCGTATTATTATTGTTATTGTTGATTTTAAGCTATTAAACTATATTTATATTGGCCCACAAATTTTCTCACTCCATCCCACTGAGAGGGGAGTGAGTGAGGAGTTGTGTGGTGCTTAGTTATCAACTGAGTTTAAACCACAACAGCCATGATCAGAACCACGTTAGGAAACTCAGCTTGTGTCATCTAAACTGTCCCAGAAAGATGATGGAAATGCACAGGATCTACTAGACATGAGACATAAGGCACTAGACAACGAAATTCTAAATCAATAAATTTTTCAGGCCGTCAGGCCAGGGTAGAAACAAGACAGCATTGCCTAATGTTATACAAAGCGCCTGAGAAAGTAATATTTAATTAATCAAAATTTCAAATATTCTTGTCACTGTCAGTGTGTCAGATGTTAAAAAACTGGAACATCTACTAGCACAAAGCAACAATTTGCTTGTGACAGAGAAAACAATGGGAAAAGGTGGTTTCACTTACACCCTCAAGTGTATATGCCTTCACTTACAATTGAAATAACTTTTATTTTATTATTAAAAAATTATTATTATGAAATTATCATTTTTATCTTATTATTATGAAATAACTTTTTTTTAACCTGAGCAAGTGAGATTCCAAAGGCAGCAGAGATCATCTATCAATTTGTTATTTGTTTTTCTAAGTGTAGAACAGAACAAGAAAAAAATTAAACTACAGTTGAACATATATAAATTTTTATAAATATTCCTATGAGAGTATATACAAGCGTTGTACAGTCATATACACGTGTACACGAAGCCTATGCACACTCCAGCCAGTAACACTACACTTGTGCTACTTCTATTGAATGGTACAACCATTTCTGATGATGGAGATTTCAAATCCTTCCCCAAACCGGAACAGAAATGCCTGTACTTAATTTTGCTTCTAAGCCTTTCCTCCAACAGTATGACACTTTCACAGGGGTGCCTGCACATTTGGGTACCACTTAGTGTATTCCACCATACAGACTCTTAGTGTAAGTAGTGTGACAAGTACAGGCATCAACAGTAGCCACAGTGAGCACATACAGAGACACTGGTCACCTCCCCAGGTGCTCCCCAGGAGGGAACACAGACTGCACTTTCCCCCTCCCTGTGTCACTTACACAGACAGGAGGCTTCTGCACTAGGTGTTGCTCTGCTATCACCTATCTCAGTAAAAATCCTGTTATTCTCTTTTCCACTGCTGCTTGTAGCTGCAGGCAGGAGACTTGGGGAAACAAAGAACTTGCCTCAGATACCTTCTCTTAACTGAATTCAAGGATTGCCATAGATTATGTCCAAGTCCTACTTAAACCAAAAAAAAAAGACCAGATCTGCACCACTGAAGAATTTATCCTAGCTTTTACTCGTTTCTGCTAAGTGTACATAAAAGGTTAGTCCAGAATCACATAATCACTGCCTTTTGTAGGTAGAGAGGGTAATCACTCCGTATCCTGCTCATTAGAGGAGATGCTTTCTCTTTGGTCCCAGAATGCAGAGACCATGTATTTTGAAGTATTAGTGCAAAGTCAGTAGTAAAATCATCCCATTGTTGCAATGTAAGTTAAGTGAATCTTCTTAATCACGGTAAATCATTACATATTCTTATCTCAGAAGTCTGAAAAAAACCTGATCATTTTTTTATCTGAACTTTAAAGGAATGTATTATTTTATTTTGCCTTAGAAGCCATGAAAATTTATTCATATGTCTGAGTCCTTAATATGTAGTCACACCATTAAAGAATGCACAGTTTACAAAAATGTGCATGTACGTACTGCGAGTAGTATCTTAAAAATGCCATATACCTAATCAGCACTCATGCTCATTCAGGTCTGTGCACGATTTGATCACGATTCTCAATAAAAAGCACTTACTAAGTTTTGGTGCAGCTGACAAAAATAAAGAGAAAGGTTGTTTTTGTGGAGACAGATCAGCTCTAGGACACCAGACCTAGTTTTAGCACCCTGGATCAACCACAGAGCTTCCCACAGTGTTTCCATTTGACTTCAGGCGAGATTATTCACCTACCCTGTGATTCAGTTCCCCAGGCACAAAATAAAGACATTTTCTTATCTCACTGGGGTGTTATAATGACAAAACTGAGTAACTGTGATGTGCTCACATGCTAGAGCAGACAGCCACGGAAGTACTTAGACCGACAGTAAGACATACAACCCAAAAGTTTAACTCAAATTATCTGATACATTCTAAGGGCTCTTATCTTTAAAGGGAAACCTTTCCATAAGCAAACCAAATGATCTAGTCTCAGGCTAACTAGGCTAAGTGGGATCTTTCTTCTTTCCTTTGAACAAGTTTCAAAGTAAAACAAGATAAGCAGAAGCTCCTTGGAGGACCTCTCTTCACAGAGAGCTGGGATGTGACAAGAAGTGCAAAGCATCTCTAATTTCAGGAGCAAAAGCTTTAGTTTGGTAGGGTGAAATGTAGTGTTTATATCCACAATAGATAAAAGAAAGAAATTCCCCAGTCCTCAAGGGATGTGCCACCGGGAATTCTTTTCCCTTTGTTTTCCCCTTTGTTTTAAGTGCAGACAGATGCCAATCAATGAAATATGTATGCTGCAAGAATTTAGAGAAGACTTTCCATACAGTACTAAAACATACACCTCTGCTTTCTCTTAATAGATGGATCCATTCATGTGCGATTTATAGCTCCTAAATAAATTAATTAATCACCTTGAAAATTATTTTTTATTAATTGATTAGCACTAAAAATATACTGCTAGTAAGCTTTTACAGGAATTGTTTTGGCTGGAAATTGATACTTAATCTAATTTAAACACCTGTCATGGTTGGGTTGTTTTTTTGGTGTTTTTGACAAAATAATGACAATATTGAAGGGTGAAAACACATCTCTACGAAAAGTACTTTTAAAAATTGGGATTTCTATCATGTTCTTAAATATCATTTACATTTTGTTCAATAATTGCCCCATCCTACTCTCCACAAAGTTACGCATGGCTTAACATTTGTGTATGCACCTTTTCTTTAGAGACAGACGAACAATTTTCTCAGTAAATTTTTCTATTCTGAGAATGACAGAAAACTGATTATTCTTCCTGAAAGCAAGGCAAGTTCTTCTTGATACTGCTTGATACTGAAGCAGTTCCCCAACCAAAGTAATATTACATACACTATTTTCACTGCAGTGACACACACTAATTGTATGTGTGCTCAAACTCCCGTCTCAGTCAGTTAATCATTTTTGCATCAAGGCTCTCCAGAGAGACTTATAGCACCTGCCAGTAGTTCTCTCAATAAAAGTAGACTAATAGCCATCATTGTTCTTTAGCGCACACTGAAGAAAAGCAGCTATATCTTAATGGGTCAGACACGTTTATATGTTTTTTCACAAGTTCGTGTCCCACTTATACCAACCGTGAATCAACCTCATCACCTGACATATTTACTGTTCTGCAGGTAATAAAAGATTGGTATGTCATCCTACTATTGCTTTGCCACTTGGGTGCATCTGAAGCGTGTCATTTGAGGTCACAGACCTATTATCCCAGCACAATAGCATGAAGCAGATCATCCTGGTGTAGATGTGTTATTAAGCCAGGAAGAAATTTCAGCAAGGGCCAGTACCATCCAATACAGTGAGAGATGCAGCTTTTTGTTGTTCCTCTTCTTTTTTTTTTTTCTTTTTTGTTGAAGGGTGGAAGTTGCAGAAAAGGTATCAGAGAACCCACCTGCATGGGCAAGTTTTGATAAGTTGCTCGATATCTTTCAATCTTAAAAAACACGGCTTGAGTCTCTATATCTGTGTAAAATTTCCAAAAATTAAAATAGCAGCTATAAAATAGAACACAAAGTCAACAAAACCAACATCGTTTATGGAAATTAAGTGCCTAACCCTGACATACTATAATGGGAGTATTAGTCTAGATCAGCGGAAAATTTTACTGAGAATTTACCAAGATCTGTAAATTGTGTCACTTCCTGCCCCTGCAGACTGCAAGGAGGAACATGTCATGCAGTACTTGGCTGGTCTAACAATGAGAAAGTTAAACAAACCTCAGTGTGGTTCAACAGATTTCAGTAAAATAGCTAAGTAACTCTGACTTAGCTTGTGTCATTTAACAACACACTATTACACACTGAATAACACAAATACAAGAGAAGAATATGCTCTTCCTTTGCCTGTCACTAATCCCTCAGATATCCACATATAAAGGTAACAAAACCACAAAGAAACCCCGAACAATATTTATTGCAACTGTAAACCTCCTAATTTAATCTCCTAGAATGACTGCACTACCTAGGAAAAAGTAGGGAAAGATTTCTTCCACTCGTTCTTCTCTCTCCTGGTTATTCTAAATCAAAAAAGTCTCTAATAAATGACATAGCTTTTCAGATAAATGAAATACAGACATTTCTTCTAAAATATTTAAATTTAGAGTTCAATAGGGAGCTTTATCCCAGCTATCTAATTCTTTTAAAACTCTCAGGGAAAGCCGTACTGTCTATTAAGACCCACTAAATTAATTTAAATATGAAACTCCTGTAAATGAATTGCATACGCTCTTTTGACACGTTGCCTGCTCTGCCACACTGAGGGACTGGAGATGTGTGAGTTCAACCATCTGAGACTGAACCTACTGCAAAACCTCCTGTAAAAGTGGCAGCTGGTAGCGAAGGGGCTGACGTCCAGGACGAGGAAATCAGCACCACCCGAACTGAATTAACCTAATGAAACATGATGTAACAATCGCTGGAATTACTCTTCTGAGATTGACAAAGCAAAGCCCTGAGCTCCTCCACATTCCTTTGCCCCTAATTGGGGGCGGGCAGTGAATGTACAAGTTAACCAGCTCCATTCTTCCTTCGGGTTTGATGGCAGCCCTGCACCCACCATTGTTCGAGGGAAGGGTGCGGGACACAGACTGCAAGATTGTTACCCAGATGTTTCAAGCCACCCACAGCAAGGCATCAATGGGCTATAAATTTGTGAGGGTAGAGAAAGATTTGCAAAAGAATTGAAGGCAACCATAGGGAGAAGCTGGAATGAAAGGAGCTCTGCTGGTGGTAGGGTACCGGTAGATGGACAGGCTGGGGGCTTTCCTGTTGCAATCTGCTCCCTGCTAGCCATGAATTTTAACCACTTGTACACAGAGTGATTGCTTTTCCTTGTTTAGACTTCTATTGACACACAGCCACATAGTCAAACAAAGGTCAGAATTACCGAAATACCATAAACTGCCTACACACAACCTTTGAAAAAAGGCAGCATCTGGCTTACCAACACAAGTTTTTTTTCCAAATTCTTGTGCAACCACATTGAGGATTTTCTTTTCCTTTTTCTTTAAATTCCATGCAGTGTTAACTTTTGTGAGTGATTATATTTTTCCTTTGATGTAAAGAATATGTTCTACATTTTTTTGTATTTGCTTTAAGTACAAATTACAAAGAAAGAGACAACTGTAATCCTAGACAATTTAGGAAATAAACCTAAAGTCCTGATTTCACCTTTTTTGGTTTTTTTGACTACTGAATAACATTTTTCTACTAAAGTTAAATCTGTAGGTTCACAAATGTGAGAAAGGACAAGAATTTTTATTTTGTCTCAAACACACCACAGTTATATTGTACCAGCAAGAGCCATGTGTATGTGTGTACCAGCAGGACTTGGATACCTTCCTTCACCCAGGCCTCAGTTCCTCAAGCTACCTAAACTACCTCCCACTGCAGCCCAGTTTCTGAACTGGATTATGTTATACAGAGACACTAATTATCCTGTGATTTCCTATCACATTTACTGGCAGAGAAGATCACTGCTGTCCTTTCCATTGGAGCTGCTTGAAAAGAGTGAGATGTGTTCCTGAGGTTATAGCCAAAGCAGGAATAGCCACACTTGACCCCAATTTTCCTTAGATTTTCCTTAGGGGATTTATTAAATAAGGGCAGAGGCTCCCTGGCTTTTACTCTGATGCATTACTTTTCTGCATATCATATTGCAGAAAATTATTGCAAAGGAATTTGCCACCAGATTTGTATTCCAGGAGTTTTTCATGCAGGAGATGAAATTTAGGTTTTAAACTTTAACTCAAGAATCTTAAAAATTATCTGAAACTAAACTCAAGAAAAATCAGCATGATAGTAAATCTTAAGAAAGTTCCTTTATCTGAACTAAAATTTTAAATATAGTACAATATGTATTACAGGAAATTACATTGAGAGACAAACCCCTCCTGGTATAATGTTCTCCAGATGATCAATAGAAGCTGTGTGTTGTGTCACAGAATTCTGAACAGCATAGTTGAAGAGGAGGCCTGTGCAGTTCATTATAAAAGCCCTTTGGGGACAGACAGCCTTGTTTCTAAACTGTGTTATTTATCATTAGAAAAGGAAAAACCTATTACGAATCATGTTACATGACATTAGAGCCTAAGCATATGCACAAGACTGGAATACCTGAAAACACCTGACTTTGAACCAAGGAAGTGCAAATTAGAGGTATTTTTTAATTTAGAGCAAAGAACACAGATTGTTCACTTCATATGAGGTCTCAGCCTGAAGCTGCCACACAAGACGACATGATTGCATGACAGACCACAAATGTCATGCAAACAACCAGCGCCCTTTGGCCATAATACTTATAATATGATCAGAAGGTTCATAGCCAAGATGAACACAGCCAAAGATCTCAGTTGTATCAGATAAATAGAGGCTGTTCGGATTTCACGGAGCATCAAGTTAGCTGAAATTCTCTGTTAGAAAAGCCCAGTCAGTACTGGACATGTAACGTTTACTTCCCTTTTTCAGGGCTAAAAAACCTTTCAGATGTCACCAATTATAAACAAACAGACAAACACAAACCACTAGACTGGATCTTGAGGACAAGTAATTTATAGTATTTGTAGTCTTCAAGCCCAGGATACTATGATTCTGCTTGATGTTCCCTATCCCATTACGTGCCTACTACAAGCAAACCCAGTGGCTGGCATTGAATGTTCAAGTTATTTTTAAAACCTGCATTATGCATTTAGGGTAAGATTTTTAAGGACAAGACATTTTGAGGTACATTACATCTGACTCAAGCTAACAATGAATTTCTCTGTGGTCTTACTGGATGAAAAGGAAGTCTTGGGTGAACCTGTTCTCTTTAATCACAGTGGAATAATACTCTTTGATTTTCAGTGCATGTCATTCACAGTTATTTATAAGACAATGCTGGAAGTCAAAACAGTCATCAAGGGTTAGTAGATATTAGACTTAACATCATACGTTTTCATTAGTGGGTTTAAATGAACAAGTAAAGAAATACTCCAGTGATTAAGGCTATTAGAAAACTAGTCACTCATATCAGCCACCAAACATGAGTCTCAAATTTCCATTAAAAAAGTATTTTCTGTCTTAATGAATGATTATTTGGTCACAATATGATTTTCTGAAAACAGCTAAATTATGATGCATCACTAAGTACTGATGGCTCAAAAATTTAATTGCCTGTGTCAGATTCTCTTCTTAAAAATCAGGCGCTAGAATCCAAGCAGCTAAAACTATTATTTCTACAAATATAGCTAGTTTTAAGCAACATTACAGTCTTTTAAAAGCCCATTGCCATCTGCTCCGTCAAAGTAATAAATGAAGAAGTTGGATTTACATGTGGCACTCTGTTAAATGAGATAAAGTTCAGAACAGACTTTTGCTTCCCAGCAGATGGGGATCTCCCAGCAGGGATGGAAGTCAACAAAGAGGGTAGCAGGGGGCTTCCATAAATTCATGTGATCCCTGGGCAGAACTAAATGGATTAAATAACAAGGACTCTAGGAGTTAAGCTGTATCTTGTTATACTAAGATGTCTCTGCATATTAGGTACACAACAGTTATTCATCCTTTCTTGATAAAGTAGAAAAAACATACTATGCTTTTTCTTTGAATTTTGAGCTTGTTTTGCCTTGTGTCTTCATGTGGAACTGCAAAGCATGATGTAAACTATAAATGTCTTCTACACAATAAGAAGATATTAAAAAATCTATATTATCATAGAGAAAGGCAAAAAGTGTCTGTGGATACCATTCAAGGGTTTCACTCTAGTATACTAAAACTGCTACCATTCATTGTTCAATAACACTTGCATCACAGCATTTATTGTTAGAGGTTGTTTAAAAGGATTTTTAATATTATTTATCTTTTGCGACTGCAAAAGTGGACAAATTTACTAAAATTTCCCTTGTTTTGCAACCTTCTATTTATCACTCAGATTCATCATGTTTGAGGGGTTTAGCAATCAAACAGTAGCGTTAAAAAATGAAAACATACATGGGAAAGTGCTTGGATGAGTACAATATGTATCTTTGAAGTTATTTGTATGTTTGTGGGCAAAGAAATAGGCACTGAGTTTAGGTTTTCATTTTAGGGCCATTGAGCTTGAACAAGAAATTGAATAGCCAGTATTATAATGCATCACATTGAACAGATAAGTTTGCCTTTGAATAGTCTTTCATATTTGCTTTTGGCAGCATATTCCAAAATTAGTCTCCTGAATTTTTTATGCTTTGTCTGACATGGTTTCTGACATTCCTTGAACAAGCATCTGATCTGGAGTGAGGATTTTAAACTTGAGCTGTTTATTTGTTTGCTTAAATTTACTTTGGCCATTTACTGATGCCATTATTTGCATCAGTGATCAAGGTGACTGCTTCCAGTATTATTGAATGGTAAGGCTGTTCTTTTTTTCACTGTTTCATGGCATTGGATTTTCAGTAGATGAAAACCAAAATTTGCCTGCTTATAGTTTCAATAGGTTGTGTGAACTGGATACTTGCAGTGCAGCCTATTTGAGATGCTGGACTTCACTTAATTCCAACTAAGACAAACACAAGGAAAGAAAGTAGCAGAAGTAACAGACATTTGTTTAGTCTGAATGGTATTTTAATTAAGAAAAACTATTTGAAATTATACTTGGTGTTTATAGAGAGAGGTGTTTAACTTTAGGCACAATACAGATACATGCCCATCGACACCAATATATATCCACACATGAATTTTAGATAGTTTTAATTAGAGAGATGACTACAGGGCCTGTGTCACCTGATTGCCTGACTGCTGAAAAATAGTTTCTTCACTTAGGAATGACGACTGATTTAGAAATATAGAATAATTAATATAACTATTGCAAATCTTAAAATATTGTTTTCAGACTTTTCTGTTTAACCGTCTTTTACACTTTGTCTGACACTAAACCTCATGAAGGATAATCCCTTTCCCAAGGAGGCAATACGTTTCCAAAAGTCCTTTGTTAAGGTGACAGGCTAGTAATTCTACCCCCATCAGCCCTCTTTTTCCCATATTGCCAACTCTTAGCATGTGAAATAAGTTTAGGGGGAGGATCTCTGTCAAAATGCTTTCATAGCAATCTCAACCAAAATTCTGGCACACATTTATTTTCACATCTCCTCTAAAAAGCATATAGCAATTTCAACAGCTGTTAAATTTGAACTGACTGGCTTTGGGCCTTCTGAGAAGAAAAAAGAAAAGTCCAATGGAAGAGTGTAACGTGATAGAAATAGGCTGCCCAGTCTCTTCAGCAGTAGTAGGACCAATTTCCTACTGCAGAAACATCGTAAGACAATCAGTTCCCAAACAAATGATGGGATATTGCTGGTTGATTTGCCAGTGAGCATCTACAGACAAGATAATGGTGAGACAGCGGGAGTGTCAGGCTGCCAGTTTCAAACCTCTCACACATTTTTGTTTTCACACTCAGCTGAGCTGTCTTTTATATCTGTCTGCCAGTTTTTTAGTGTTACCCTGGTTATGAGCGGAAGGGATAGCTCTTTCTGCTCCTACTTTGTTTGCAATATGTGTATTTCAAAGAAGATTTTTGAAAGCATAAACCTTTTTTTTTAAGAAAACTGCAACAATAGAGATGAGTCTTCCATTTGCTTTGCGTGAACTAAGCATCCAGCTCCTATTGTTTTCAAAAATGAAGGATCATGTTGATGACATGTTTACAAGACAATACAAAGGGAAAGCAGAAAACATAACCAAAGTATAAATATCTCTATGCACCTATCTATATATAAAAGTAAAAACTTTTAAAGCAGTCTGTTTGTTCCTATTTCAAGAAATACACAAATGGTCCTGTTAACATCTGAATACAATATATCACATTGACTGAAAGGGAAGGGAAAGAAAAGCAACAGAAAGTTAGAGAACACTTCAAAACTGTGATACAGGGTTGTATTGTGCTAGAGGAGGGAATATTGAAGGCAGGCTTGAATCCTGAAGCAATTTTGTGGAAGGTTCCTTGTGTGGACATCTTCAGAGAGTGCAGGGCTGTCTCAGAGCATCTCTATGACTTCAGAGAGAATCTGAGCTGCAGATCTTCACAGGAATCACAGGTGCAAGCTCACACAGCACCATAATCTCTGCAAGCACTTAAGTGAACACATGTGTCTCTCCAGTTACTTCTTGGAATGACTTCCTAGTCTGATTGTATTTTGCAGCATTGTCCTGCTTTAATTAGTCTCAAAAGCCCATGCTCAGATATCACGTGGTATTGTTCACTGACATGGACTAGATTAAAGCACCCAACAATTTGTCAGATGCTCGGGAGTGCCTGTGGCTGACAAAAGTGCCAGGAAGTCTAGTTCATGTCTAGGTGTCATAGCATTTACCTCTTCAGCCACCTTTCTGTCTTTTGTAGTTTCTTGGCCCTCATCATACATCTTCTAAAAGTGTATTTCAGCTGGGAAAAAGGGCTGCCATGGGTTACAGCTGAGAGTCCTGGTATTTTTATGCTGCAATGTCAAAAACTTTTACCCTGTCGTTTTCCCCTTGAAATAGCCATTGATATCATAAATAAGGGTACTTCCAGAACTTCTGCAGTAATTTAGTCTCATTTCTTCACTAAAAAAACCTGATATTTTGCCTTAAAATGATTGAATATCAATAGTACAATCTAAGTAATTTTGTTCAGAAAATAAGGCATTTAAATTTTAGCACTTCTTTTTTGGAAAAGGGAGGGTCCCATTTTCAGGAAAAGACAGCTTTGTTGAAATTTCCACGAAGTTATTTTTAAGTGCCTTAGGTTAGACTCACACATGGACTCAGGCAATGGTGAGGAATGCAGGTCACATCTCCTAAACACCTTGCCTCTTATTAAGCCCCTCTGCCCTGAGTCAAATTAAATTAGGTATCTGCTACAGAAGACATGAACAACACACACTTTCAAAGGAGCCTCCACAAAAAGCTTAGTCATGAGGCTATAGGTTACTCTGAGGTGACAGGGTTTGGGCATTAAGCTAGATGTTTATACGTCAGGCATCATCAAAGCTTAGGTAAATACATACACAGACAGGAGCAGAGCCTTAGGAAACATATCAGACAGATGCTTATTTGGTCCCTCAAGCACCAAGGCGTAGTGTTAGACCTCCAAACTGGTTGCCAAGGTCTCAAATCTGTCCTAGTATTTTGACAGAATTAACCTTAAATTGCTTCAAATGTCAATTGTTGCTCAAAGAGAGGTGAGCTGTTCAAAATTATCTAAAGATTTCCATTCTAAGGAGGAAGTGTGCTGTTTCAATAATATTGCCAGCAGAAAGATTGAAACAGCAAAAGAAAAAAAAAAAATCCCTACATTTTAAAGAAGCAGCTACTCAACCATTTCTTTGAGAGTTTAATTATACCTTATGATTTCCCTAGGGCCAAGCTTCCCTTTACATAGTACATATGCAACTAAAACTATTTTGCTGACAAATGCTATATGCAATGTGACAAAGCTGCAAAACAAAGGAGTGAAAGCAATTGTAAATGAGATCTTCATAGAAGACTTTTTACTTTTTAGTTGGCAGATTCCATTGCTTTGACTCAGTACAAATCTGTAAAACAAATTTCAGATGTAACCTACATTATGGTATCAGGTTAGAAGAAAAATATCTCATCCACAAATGTGCAAAGAATTAAAACAACATTTTCCCTTAGCTGGCTACTTATGAACAAGAAGCTGAAAAGTAGAATTATCACTTCTTGGGAGAGGCTATTTTTAAATTAGTTTTTAAATCCATGGTGAAATAAAAGCTAGTTTTACTGTTCCAAAAGATAAATTTCCCTTAGAAAAATAAAAAACAGACTTTTCTTTAATTTTGAAGTGTTCCTAAAGTTACTTTCCGAAACCATGAAGTACATATTTTAAACTTTAACTTTTTAAAACAGGAAATATCAGTAAAATTATTTCACTCCATACATTGCAGATCAAGGATATAATTGATTCAACTGTCCTATATGCATTCATTAATTTTCATCCAAATATTTTTATTTATAGTTAATATAAATTTTCACATGCATGATAAAATAGAAGAAAAATATATAAATATTTACTTTAACTGAGGTAAGCCTTTCATCATGAACTTTCCACTCAGCATGGGTGACCAGAACCTGGGAAATGAGATTGTTTCCTCAACATTGACCAAAAATATCCATTAACATAGATGCAAGTTCAGAACAAATCCAGTCAAGGCCATGAACATATTCTGGATTTTCAGCAGTCTAAATGACAGTAGAAGTGTATCCCTGGCTGCCTCTGACAGTGTTTCACTTAAGTGTTATTTAAAACAAATTTCCAGTGCAATAAAGCCTCTCCCCTCTGCAAACGTAAATTATATTTAATATGCCTGGGAACAAGCGAGGCTGCCAAAGTCTGAGGCAAGCCAGCCTTTATGACTTCAGTCCGTTCTCAGCCCTTGATTACAATTTGATTTCCTTTGGCATCAAAAGACAAACTATTTTAGTGAACAATGTTCTTCCTTTACCAAGAGTGAGCTCTAGTTTCTTGGCAGAGGGCCTATTTACTGGCAGACAACATGTCCAACCTCCCAGCAATAGCAGACCTGTGGACTTTGATTTAAAGCAGCAGAAAGTAAGAAAAACAGAACAGAATGTATATTGCTCACTTGAGAGGCTTATTGTTTAACTGGCCTACTTATCATTAGCCTGTTCTCCAATCCTCACCACTTTCTTTTGTGTACTTTATGTCAGACATATGGCCACGCTGGGATGCTGACAGCAGTTTTAGCACTGCTGCACTATACGTACTACTTGTAATTTGTTCTATCTTATAGTTGGGGCTTTTTTCAAAGAAGAAAGTGAATTTTAAATGCTTCTGTTAATAACTGTAACCGTCTGACAAGATATAAAAGTGATGTGCTTGGAATGATGGCAGCGTTCATTCATCTACATTGAGAGCCTTGTAGATGTTAAAGCATTTAAAAAGGAGCATCTATTATGTGAAGAAATTAAACCCACAAAGGCTGCTGAATTCAGTAACATAAAATAAAGCGTTCCCATGCTGTTAACTCCCTGACCTCCCATGTCAAAAGGAAAAAAAAAAAAAAAGGAAGAAACACGTTTCAAAGAGAGACAAATCTCACTCAGGCTTTTTGTTTACCTCCACCTTTGGGTAACCATATATCTCCCTCAGGATTGTGATAGCATGCTTTTTGCCTTCTCATCACTATCTGAGCTCCAAGAATGCCCTTTTACCTCTTTTTCTGTTTGTTTGTTTCTTTTACTTAAGTACCTTAAACCTGATATAGTGATCAGGAGGGAAGAGAGGATGGGATAACACGCAGGTCCAGGCACGGGCCCTCCTGCCTGCAGAAGAGCACCAAAGTTTCCCTGCTCTTGCCCCTCAGTCTTCCCTGGGGCCAAGGTTCTTCCTGAAAAGATTAGGATCTTCTTTGATTTCAGCTGAACTCTACACCTTACAAGAACTTACCAGCTCAGCTGTAGAGTAAGAAGCTTCCAATAATTATGTTCTTACATTAGAAAACATTGTTTTCTATGGGAAAAAAAAAAAAAAAAAAAGTGAGGAAATACTCTGGTTCAGGGACTGCTTTGTTTAAAAAATTCTTACAGAAAATATTGATAATCTCAGAACTGTATTTATTTCTAAAATTGTTTTTTAGTCAAAAGCAGAATAAAAAAATTACAGGTATGAATCAGTGCACAATATCTCAATGCTCTCTCGGTAGAGCATATCCATCAGTTTCCAATTATTTGGTAAAATCTTCAGTCGGTTTTGGAATTTACAATGAAATAAAATTAAATCTCAGCATTTGCCAAGGAATAGACATTACAAGTTTAATCAGCTTCACTCAAGATCAAAATACAGCTGAACAGAAAAATGAGAGATAGATAAATATGTATAAATATATAACATAACCTCCCTCACTACTATAGCAGAGGCACTAGAGTGAAACAGAAATTAACATCACATAATTATAAAAAGAGGTAGAACAATCAAAATAATTACCTTTTTACATATCTTATTGAAACATTCAAAATCACCTTAGTGAGGGAAGGGTGGAAGGGGGAGAGAATGTGTCTGAACTATTATTGACAGTAAAAATGAAATTACATAAGATTATTAAGGTCTTGAGCATTGTGTCATTGTCACGACGAATTAAGAATAAGGTCTAGTGAAAAAAAAGTCTCCTGTGCACTCTGAAGATTGTCATAAGTAATAAAAGAAAAGTGCAGCTGGGTGTGCGTTCTGAGAACAAGCTCATCGTGAGACTGCTGGAGTAGAACAAGAAGGTAGGATGGAAGAAAATAATGTTATTATACCTCAGCTGGAAAATTCCTGTAAATACTTAAGGGAAAATATTAGGGGCAAAAAAAACAAACTGCAGGGATTTTTAAACCCTTAAAAGGTGTATTGAGGAAAAAAAAGGAGCAATGTAGGGTAATTAAAAAATAGCGAAGAATTATTACTGTGCAGGTTTTAGGATAAATTTCACAGAAGTGTAATTTATTTTATATGGAATCTTACTGAGCTCACCTCAAAGCTAGATTTGATTTGCTGGCATAACTCTTAGAAATCTCTGGATTGCTTCTTGGTTCTGGCAAAGTGGAATAATCAGAGAATTGCTACACTGCAGCCATCTTCTCCTTTCCCTTAATCGTGTCGATAGTCAGATACCTCAAAAACTAGCTAAGCAGGACTATGCACAGTTTTACAGAGTAATAATGAAAATCAGTGCTGATGCTCCTGTCACACTGACATGACCCATGTGAAGCACAGGGTTGATGTTCCTCTGCAGTGAGACAGATTGTCAGCCATTAATTTACTCTAAGGGTATTTTTGTCTAGTTTTCTATGTCAGTGAGAAGCCACAGGAAGACAGAGAAACCATCAAGTAGATGCTTTCTTGGGTCACTCACCTGTGCTTTAAGAGACTTGAATCCAATCTCTCTTGTAACTTCACAGAGGCAGTAATCGGAACTCACTTTATGAGAGATTACCCTCAGCAGTTTGTCACTGAACATTATGTTACTGGTCCAAGACATTTCCCAGTTAGATGGGTTTGTTTTGCTCATCATTAGACCACAGACGGAAGGAGCTGCTGTCGCCCAGTACGTAAGACACGTACCCAAGATACTGGTGCAAGTCTCAGCTCCAACAACTGCTCCAATTGCCTCATCAATTACATGAAATAAAAATCCAACATCTTAATGGCTGGAGCTCTCACAACATGCAGTTTGAAGTCCTACCATCAAAGAAAGGACTTGGATAGAGCTTGTTACTGCTGAACATGCCACCGTCAAGGGTAAAAACCAGAAGAGTATGCTGTGTGTATTTTATGCATCACATTCACAGGAGACATAAGTAGATGAATGGTGCATTTGAGTGGCCATATTTTAGAGGATGGAAAGCTTTTGTTTCAGTTAGGAAACTGACTGTGGGGTGATCAGCAGTCACAGTGGCTACCTGAGACACCATCCAAGCTGTGTGCATCATAGACACTCAAATGGTGACAAGGTATTAAAGCTCAATTAAGATCAACAAAGCTGAGGATGACTTTGAAGGTGTCTGTCATGGCTAAAGGTGAACCTCAGTGTTATTTAGAGAGAGATGGGTGACTTCCATCTTTAAGGCTCTGGATTTCAGACAGCAACAGTTGCTTCATATACAGAAGTGCAAAGCCTGAAACCCTAAATAATGGTTTGGACAAGAACAATGAGAGGTAAAAATGAAGTAGCTCAATATTCTACTTTGCATCCTCCCTATCTCACTGGTCTCCATCACTCTTAAAAATTCTCTTTTTTCTCAGGCTTCCAATGGTCATTCACATTCTAAGCAGAGAAGAAAATTATGATACCACCACCATTTTAAAACTTCAAATACAAGAGCCAAATTTATTGCTGATGGGATCTCATTAGCTTAATGAGATTACACCAGGGATGTATTTGTCCCAAGGACTATATGAAATGAACAGTAATATATGTTTTTGGTAAAACCCTGTAATATGCTTTCATTAACTTTGTTCCCCATACCACGTATTTAACCTCTCTTCCTCCCTCTCCACTCATTGTCAGTGTAAATGCAGCTCATTACCTAGGTGAGATGAAGCACATTAACCATATGAAGGAGTCAGTATGCTGAATTTATCTATCAATCTTTTCTCCCACCCTCTTAATGGACTGATTTCAACTCCATGAAGCAAAAAGCAAATATTGCTTTTCTCCATAAAGAAAACTTTTTTTAAAAAATTAGGTACCAGGTGCCTTTTTTTTTTTTTTACATTCTCTCTTCCTCTCCATGTCCTTGAAACTGGCAAAAATACAGTGACTGTTTTGCTGCATCATGTATGAAATGTTTCACTTCGTTGTAATACCAAGGCTGCAATCCTTCTTTCAAACTGTGACTATTAATATGTATTTCATCCTCTGGCTTTCCTGAGCCAAAGCAAATGAACTGTGGCCTCATTGAAATGATACGGTCTCTTGACCCTTTGTGCAGTTTAAAATGATGTAACCTGAACCATTTTAATCTGAAGGCTGGAACAAGTCAAAAGCTGTAATGAGTTCAGGACACTTCAAGACATTAGAAGAGCCATCTAGCCATAAAAGATGCATCTTTTGCATATAGAAGCTGTAATATCATAAATCTGAGTGACACAGACATAAAAAATCTGCCCACTATTAGATTTTTTTCTACGTCTTTCCTGTGATGACTTCAGAGACCAGATCTTACACAAGTAATGCAATAATTGATAGTAAAAGCCACACCAGAGTTAAATGCCTCTGTCAATGTTTCCAATAGAATAAACATGATGAGGAAGGTTTAAACCTGTGCAGTTTCTAAAGTGGCAGACTATTAAAAGCTTGGGGAAAATGCTGCCTTTCGGTGAGCTGAGTTTCTTACAGATTTTGAGAATAACATGTTTGTCCCTCCAGCCCACTCTGAGATGCCACTTCTGAAAATAACCTTCAGATCTGTTGTGAGTTCCTTCCCATTTCCATTGTGATCACCTCCGGATATCTCAGAGACAAACTCTGACTCCACTGAAGTCAGTGAAAAATTAATACAATGAAACTTCATATGTTAGTTCGGGTTTTTTAAGACCACTAAACACTTTATAAAATGGGAGGATTTTGGTCTTACAAGTGGGAAATCCTAAGGATAATGATCCCAGTCTGGAAAGCAATTAAAAAGGCACAAAAATTCTGTCCCAAGTGTCAAATCTAAAGGATCATCCTATCTTTTTCAATAGTTTAAGAAACAGCTTCTCTTCATATTATGTAGTGGTGAGTTAGTTCTCTGTTCTCATCTTGAGAACTAGCAATCTAATGGCAAAGGAAAAAGGCAAATTAAACAAGGCAGAATGAATTCAGACTGCAAAGCATCCAGCAGAGCTGAACCTAACAAGCTTGAATCAAATAATTAGAATACCAAGGAAAAAAAGCAAACCTTCAGAGAGCAAAGGGTGTTCTTGGTCACTGATTGCTATTTAAATTGGTTTGGCCTCTAACAATTTAGAGATGGTCAAAATGCATAAATTTCCCCAAGCTTTCTGTGCTTGGCTGTGATGACTGAAGAAGTGAAGAAGTCCAATTTACATAGTACATTTTTATAGACAGTTAAGCCTTTAAGTGGATTAATAAAGTTTGGTACTTTTAAAGGCATAGGTTTTTATTAAATGACAGCATTCAAGTTGAAAATAAAATGGAACTAACATAAGCACACACTGATTAGAAACATACAATACCTATTTACTTAGTTTAAGGTCAAAGAGTTATTACAGTCAGATAATCAAAACATCTGCACAGGAAAGCTTTCAAATTTCACCAAATTATGTATCAAATAATTTTGGGAGTCTCATGGTACTGCTGAAACCCTTGAAGACTGGTGTATGCTGAAATAGCTTTCCAGCTTGGAACTCCAGCTAAAATCCTTCTGATTATTTGCTCACTTTCCAAGTTCAATGCCATTCAAGCTCCTCGTTTTAACTCTCCACCCCAATATCTTTGCATTAAACGATGGAAAAAAGTTTTGTAATATGGTTTGACATCATAATGAGAGAGATAGAAAAACACGACGTGGCTTCAAACCCACAAAATTAAATCCTATCATGCAAATTCAAAGCTTTTGCCTATAGGGAAAGTGTGTATTAACAAACAAATTATGACTGCACTGGTGAGAGTAGGTTTGTGGGGGTTTTTTTTGTTATATCCAGTTAAATCAGAAAGAAAATTTATTACCTACTTATAACTCATTTTTATAAGCTTGTGATGAAATGAAAAATAAAATAAGTTGCAATTGGATTGGGGGTTTTCTTATATGAAATATAGTGATTTCATTTCAAAAATTCCAATGATAACCTTTTCACCAAAATATAATTTGAAATTTAAAAAGTAAATATTTCAATTACATGACGTTAAAATGAAAGTTATTTTATCTTGTAGAAAATTCTATTATTTTAGCAAAAAGCAGTTTAACTAATGAGACAAAAATTTACAAGATGTGACCCAAAGCAACATTTTGCAAAATTTTTCAACTTTAAAAAATGGAAGTAAAGGTCTTGCACTGCATTGGTAAACATTACATTGGACTACCCCTGCCACCAGATCAAAATTGTCATGACATCTTTTTGGACATGGACTTCTGTGTAAATGTAAATTACACTGGAAAACGTTTCATCAATGGCTGAATGTGAATCTTCAAAACATAGGGAAAGAACTCAAAAAAAGAAGCCATTCATGAACAATGCAAACCACAAGGTGTAGAAGGGCCAAGGCCTTCCCCACCCCCCAGGAATATGACTCGAGAAACTTGCTTAGGGCACACACCATGTCCTACTCCTTTTACACAATTAAAAATCACATCTACATAGAATCAGCAATATTATAGAACTGGAATTAGTGATCAGTTTAGCTAGTAATACCTCAATGGGGCCTTTGAAAGACAGTCATGCAACTAAACTATTAATCAAAATAATGAATAGGCATACAAAGTCAATGATTAACAGTATTTTAGAGGACCTAGTAGCAGGAATTTCAGTCTTAGTGTAGATGCTTGTCTAGCATAATTAAAATCAGGCCTAGGTCACTGTTGCTCGCAGAGCACAGCTGGTAATGGCCTTCAGGAAATCAGTGCAGTGGGTTTGCCTTGGTACCTCTGGTACCAGCATCCATGCTGCAGCTGTTTCCAGCTGTGCTCAATGTGCACACAGGCTCTAGCTTAGGACACCAAGCTCTGTTTCTTAGCTTGCATTTGGAAGGAGTTTGCAAAGGGTTAGCCAAATGTTAGTCGGATGGTGTCAGCTTTGGTTGCATAAGTCGCTGTGAAAATCTGGGAATCCCTGAAAAAGTCAGGAAACTGCTTTGTGGGTGTTGCTTCAAAGGGCTGGGATGGACAGTGTCCTAGATTCTTTTTCCCAACAGCATCTAAATTTATCTCCATTGTTCTTTTTTTTTTCTTTTTTTTTTCCTTCAGCTTAGTACTAAACCTGGATGCCAGCCAGCGAGGAACAACAATATCTTGACAGGGAACCTCAGGCATCTCACACGGGTCATCTACATTGTCTGGGATCCCTGTGCATCAGAGATTACAACAGTGGAAAACAAAAGAATTATGCAACACAAAGGTCTTGATGAGAGTAAACAAGAGAAACGTGACTTACTGCTGAAGCACTTTCCTGCCCGTAGTCAAAGCAGAGGGATAAGAGGAGGTCCACCCTTCAAATCTTCCCAGACAGTAACACACAAATGCAGCAAATAAGCAACGGGAGTCTCATGTACTGTTGTCCGGTGTTTCTGTTTAGTCAGTACTTTCCTTAGAGCGGAGATAAAGGACTAAATTGTATGCTATTTCATACAAAAACATGCTTTTTTTTTTTTTAAGCTGATAACATTGAGGATGTGTTAGGTAAATTAAAAACATGTGACTGAAGTCAAACCTGATTTATTCCAAAGGAAAATCAACCATACACCATGACAGAGTTTGACTGAGAGCAAGACTGTGAGACTGGTAAAATTCTGGCCTGTTCTGAAAGAAGTCGTTTGACCTCACATTAAATGGCATAGCAATGTGGCCAGCGTAAGTAGCTCAGAGCCCTTGGCACAACTGCCCCTCTAAACACCTGCTCTGTGAATGGTTCAGCTTGCCAAGGCTCAGCAGGTTCTCCAGCCATAGCAACATGTGCCCAAGGCACTATTGCCATCCCTTTTAACCCTGCCTTGGACTCTGTGTGTGCCAGCAGTGGACCATCCCTGCTTTGAAGGAACAGGATTGCAAAATTGGGAGTGTTAAACTGGAGATTAGTTTCATTTTTTTTCTCCTGCAACTCGTTGGCAACATTGCTTCAGTAGGCAAAGTACCTCTGCTCCATGTGCAAAGGAGAGACCCAGTCAGAAACCGGCTGAGGGTGGGGTTCAATATATTAAAAAACTGATGGGGAGCTTACTATCAAGAAGTGCGTGGAAAAATAACGTCTAGTGACCTAAGATGTTGGGAAGCCTCAAGGCACATCAAATACTGTATTTTTCTTGCCTGTCTTTTTGCATGTATTGACTATTTGGTAGAGTCGGTCTTCAGTCTCTAGCCCTGTTTGGGGGAAAGCTTGTGCCCGTGTATGAGCTGTGTTTTGAGATATCTCTGAGGGCAGCGCAAGCTGAAAGCAATCAGAGGTAGCTCAAGCATAACATTTAAGCAGAATTTAGGCATACATGACAAAGATGTATTATTTTGAATAGACTTTTTCAGATGCTGCCTAATCCTGGAGCTATCTAGGCTCCTTTGGTAAATCCACGGACTTTTGTGGTAGTCCAGAATGCACAGAGGTATCTCTGCTTTCCCAGTACTAACTCAACAAATACATTTCTCTTACCTAAACCAGATCAGTATAAAAATAAGAAATGCTTCTCCACCTACTTTGACATCACGATCCAATTAGCATTCTCAGAGCACACCTAGCATCCACAGTCAGAATCAGGACCCACACTGCTTCTCTTTAATACAAAACCTAATGATCGTAATGTTCAGTCAGGATGTAGAAAAGAGATTCAGATGACTCCCTTATTGAATCAATGCAAACCCACAACTATCATGTCCCCCAAAGAATGCTATAACCACGGGGATACAGATTACTCAAGATAGGTGTAGTCTCAAATCAAAGCTGTCAAAGCAGTGCCACTGTGCACAAGAGTTAATTGTAGCCAGCAGATCAAAAGTGGTTATTCTACTTTATTTGGCACTTTTGAGGCTGCATTTGCACTTTCCAGCTGGAGGTACCCCTCTGCAAGAAAGATTTTGAAAGACTGGAGCAAATCCAGAGGATAGCTGGCAAGACGAGTGTGTGACATATGAGGAGAAGCCAAAAGAACTGGGTTTGTTCAGCCTTAAGAGGAGAAGGTGAAGGGGAAATCTTACTGCTCTCTGTAGCTGCCAAATATAAAGATGTAGAGATAACAGAGCCATGATCTTGCCAGGGTAAGAGTACTGAAGATCTCATGCACTGATGGCATGAGAAATGATGGTCACATGTTAGAAAAGAGGAAATTCTCTGTAAACATAGAGGAGGGAAATGTACCATGGAGATGACTGGGCGCCTGAGCAGGCTGCCCAGAAAGGCTGTGGAATCACTGCCTTTTTGAGATACTAAAAAGTGTATTGGCCAGGTTTCCCAGCAACCTGACCAGCCTGTGAAGGGGATGGGAGAGGGTGACCTCAGGAAGTCTCTTGGTTTGCATGAGAAGATCTGAATTGCAGTCTCTAGAATCAAATGTCTACTTTTATGTGTGTATATGCAGACAGGCACGTAGGGAGATCTTAAAGCTCTGTTAAAAACAATAGTGCCAAATGAGCCACTCCTTTTTAAAATGCCATGTGCTCCTGTCTCCCAGACAGAGCTTGAATTCTGGGCTGCAAACTGCAAATGAAGAGTAGCATCTCTAGAAACTGTAAGTGAGAAAAACAGTAAGTGGGATTTGATACGTATCCCCAGCCTTCCAACTGGTTAGACTTAGGCGGAATTACACCTGTTTTCTAACCCAGGTATCTCCCTCCCTCTATTCCAAGATGACTAATTTTCTCCATTCTTTGGTACAAGAAGCCTGTGTACCTCCTCCCCACTCAAGTCTTTGGGTACCTTAACTGAACTGTTCTCCATTACTTCTTAGATTTCCTGCAAATGTACCAACAGTCTTGAAAAGTTTCTGCCTTCTGTGAACTAAATCTGTAAACTTTCACCTGTTATATGGTTGATTTCAAATACACTTTTACAAAAAGGTGTTTTAACCCCTGGATCTTCAAGTTAGTAGATGCTACAGTACTTAAATTATCAAAGAGGACACTGCCTCATTCAGAGAGAATCTGACCTTTATACATATCTGCCTTATTTGATATCTCCTCTTGCAGTCCACCCATAAGTGTGTATTATCTGTTTTCTCCCGCCTTACAATGTGTTCTCTTGAGAAACTATGAAAGGGATAACTAATTTCTAGTTCTGTGCTTTCTTTTAAAGACCTCATCACATGAGGTCTTTGCTAGAGCCATGGGCCCCAGGTGCTATAGTTACACGATATTATTGCATTTTAAACATCGAAATTATCATAGGCTTTGTAAGAAAGAGGAAGGTGTAACTACCAAATTAAGCAGGAAGATGGTATGGTCAGTGAGGACAGAAGTGTAAGGAAATAGCTTCAAGAAAGTGAAAACTGTCTTTATATCTTACTAAATATAGGCATCAGCATTTCAATTTCTTATATGCTCATATAAATAAAATAGACTTCACCTATGTAAAAGCCTGAAAATTATCTCAGCATGAAAATAATGTTTTGTGCATGCAAATCTCTTGTAAATAATTTTTAAAAAGATTTTCACCTTTGCTCCATGCAATCAATTATTGAAATAATGCTTCTCTTACTGTTCTTACCATTCTCACGGAGTGTGGAGGTTCTGAACTACGTATTGCTCGTGAATGAGTACTGAATTGACACTAGTGATCTAAAGAAGCAGAGGTGGATGTCTAAGAGATTTCAAGCAGGCAGGAAATGCTGACATGTTACAGAACAAAATAAATTTCCCACTGTGATAGGTAGGTTGGAGTTTATTTCCAAGCTACAGCAGAAGTCTCCGTCTTAATGTCGCTAATCATATTAGCTAAATATCACAGCAAGTAAAATGAGTTTTCAATAACACTGCTGAGTAATTTTCCAGCTAGTTTCATGCTTGGGATAATCTTATTTTTTTCTTTGTAAGTTTTGCATGGATATACTGGGGCAATTATCTTCAGGCATTTGGAAACTTAGCTAGCACAGCAGCTTGCCAGTCTGCCTTAGTGTGACCCACTGTGGTGTTTATGTTCTGCATGCCAGTTGTTATTAGCTCACATGTGCGTGGAATACCATTTTCCTCTTTATTGGTTTAACATAATAGTATGCTATGAGGAGTGTTTTACAGAGGGGACAGGATCTGAATATAAAGGTCTTTCTTCAAAGCAGGTATCCATTATCCATACACAGGAAATTTTCCTCATTACTCTCATTTTTTATTTTTAATCATGAACACCAAAATAGATAACATGGAGAAGCTTAAAGATTAATAGATAGTGGAGAAAATAACTGCAATTATCTTCTGAGCAATCACAGTTTGCTCACTTTTGTATAAATATATTCCAAATCTGAGGCATTTGTACAATAAAGGCCAGATTAAGATTGTCCACCATAGGAGAGGATAAATTTCACAGTGAATTTCTCAGTAAATTCAACAAGTGTAGGCACGCATTGCTCAGTGTCCTCCTCTAACACCGTGGCTACATCCCACCCAGAGATAAGGTAGACCTAAATGTCTCTTTACTTCCCTACCATAAAGCTGCCCCCAGCCTGTCCCTCTAGCTGGGCACAGAGTCAGGTCAGAGAACCATGATGGTTTCAAAAAACTAGAAGATAAATGCAAAACCCTCAGAAAAGTTATTTTCCCTTTTTCCTAGTCTAGTGTATTGCCTCAAAATAATTGTAGCAGAGCAATACAGAGAACAATGCATGGAAGGAATAAAAAGGCAGGGACAATAAGGTAAGGAATGCTTAAATCCACAAAACTGCAGAATAAGGTGTAGGGAAACAGAACTCAAAAATAGAGAAAAGAGATAGGTGTTTTGTCCACAGATTTGCCCAGAAATTGAAATTTTCATTAGAAAGAGAGAGAAAATCCTAATATGAGTGAGGAAATGGAAGGCAAACCTCAGATCATACAGCAAGGTTATATACTCAAATGGATGGAACCCCTTTAATTTAGAGCCACATTTACCTATTGATTTAATGTGAGACTCCAAACCTCAAAATCCTAATTTCCAAAAGATGTCGTTCTTTTCTGTTTTAGCTGAATGAGAATAAATTATTTTTTATATACACTTTTTATGTACTGGGTAGTCCATGTAGCAGAAAGACATTTATATCTCCTAACTGTGGGGAAAACTTGAGTCAGTGTTCGTGCCTTATTAGATGCCATAGGATCAGCCTGTCAGCTGTAAGTAACATCATGTGTAAGTCTCTTGATCTCTAAAAACAGTTACAAACAATGACTAGGAAGATTTTGATTTGCCTTGCTTTTTTTTTGCCCCATCCAGTTATGCCATTCATAACACACTTGTCCCGAGTTCTCTGATCTTTGTCTGAGTTCATGCCGTTCATCACTTATCTTCACTGAGAGCATTAAGTAGATTCTCTACTTGGCTGCTATTTTCAAGAACCATGTGAGAAGTCTGTATCGTTCATACCCCTACCTCTCCGCCTGATTTGGAAGTTGGACAGTGGGTTCCAAAGCTATTAAGAAGGGAAAAATGAGAGTGAACAGAGTGACGGGCTACACAGTGACGGCATCTTCACTTCTTTTGGAAACCAGACAAAAATAGATGCCTGCATATCCTAAATGACAAACTTAAGTGGAAGGCAACTTTTCTGGGCTTCTGGTCTAAACAGAAACCAGATGTTCTAGTGTTATTTTCTCTGGTGCTTCAGAGAAGAGTGGCTTTGCCAATAAATTGCTTCCTCTATCATGGCCTGACACTTATTCTGCTGATATTCAAGTGCACTAAAGGCTGGAGTAGGGGGAGCAACCAACAAACCTTTCTCCAGAATTTTGGAAACTCAATACATTAACACATGTTCAGCATAAATATATGTGAGCTCATATTTTCAAGTTTTAAATCTGTTTTCTTCTTACAGATAAGAATAGCCAAATTGTCAGCTTAACTAAATCACCACGAAACCATTTAGAAGCATCATGCCAACTTAAACCAATTGAGAGTCTTCGCGTGCAAAACCAGATGATTTTCCACACACGTCAGGTTTGAGAGTTGTGTTGGTAAAAGTGTGGAAGCCACTTCTCCTTTGAATGTTGATATTAAAATAAAGAAATTAGTCTTATTTCTTCAGCCTAGTGACTTGATCCTACACACAATCAGGTGCCAATCCTCAAAAAGTATTGGTAAGGTACTGCTGAAGGAAAGCTTATGAAAGGCCTAACTGAAAAGAAAAAGAAGTAACAGCTAGGCAATGTTTCAAAAGAAATATTATCTAGTTTTATTTTAAATAAAAAAATAAATAGAATCTAGGACAATAGGTATCCCATCAGACTCTCTTCTGAAGATAAGAAATAAAATTTTATTGAGGAGGATAAACATCTATTAATCCAACAGATTGCTATTATATGCTAAAGATGGCCAGCTCTAATTTGAGGTTAACACAGTCCAGCTCGGAGAAGATTGATACAAGAATTTAATTTTACATGCTGAAAATTATCAAAATACATTCTCACCATCAAGAAATCAGTCTCCAGAGGTTTATACATGCATGTCACTCAGTATGTTACAGCCATGAGACAAATCTGGATGTGTAAAAGTTGAGCTAAGACCTCTGTTGCAGGAAAAGGACTGTAACTGTTAAAACTGAGACAAAAGTATTCTTTGAATACAGGTCTTAATGTCAGTTCCAATGTCAATAGAAGCAATCATAATTCCTTACTCTAATGTGATAGGCCACATCAATGGGGTTTTTTCTGCCACTATTCTTTTATTTTTCTAGATAAAATATCACTATGAACTACATATGAAGATTTGGGGGGTTAACATACTGTCTTTGTTTTGGAGAGGGGGTTTTTCTTCACTTATTAAAACTATTTCCTTTATTAAGAAGCAATAGGCAAACTGAAAGGAGATAACAACATAAATTATATGAAGTACTAAACTATAAACCAGTGTGAAATGTCTGCCAGGCTATTCAGGGTACTGGGATGTGAGAACAAAATACATTTAGAGAGATTTGACAGTATTCAACAAACAAGAGAGGAATTTACTCACACAGAGGTAATAACAGAGGCAAAAAAAAAACCTACTTTTGAACTTTTTTGGTTTTATTTATAAGAAAGTTCATTTCATGTTTTCCAACACATTATTTACAAGGATCATCACAGATATGTATAAGCACAGTGAAAAACAAACACAAGATGAATCCATTCTACTTTAAGAAAAGGTCCTTCCAGGAATGTTTTTTTTTTGTTTGTTTATTTTGCAATGATAGCATTCTTTTGACATACTTGCTGTGTGCTGAAGAATGTCACACTTGGATTTCCTGCTTCAGTACACAAGAGGCATTGATATCCTAATGTTAAATATTCTAAAATGCCTTATTAATATGCTAGGTCTACTGGTTTCTCAAGTCTCAACACAGAAATGGAGACATTAATTTTCTTTTCATAAGGAAAGAATTTTCATAATAGCCCCTACATAAAAATCAACCTATCCAATTGTTAAGGATCCTTCCTATGACTCTAGACTTCATGTAAAGCTGGCACTTAGCTTGTTGACATGCTTATTTCTTGATTTAGGACTTAGTAACATAAACAAGCTTGTGGCCTGTATTTTTTTGCATCCTTCTGGAGAGTCATGGGAAAAAAACTGCACATGAAGGCTGCTTTTTATGACCATGTGCGTTCAGTCTGAGTCAGCTGGGTTTGTTTTAAAAAAAATTGAGTCAATGCTGTGCCCTATCTTGTACTGACTGTGCAGCTGCACTCAGGCTAAGCCCATATTACTGTTAAAATGTAGTTTGACAAGTGCTATGAACAGAGCATTAAATGGGGAAATGGCAATACTTAAATTAAAGAAACTACATTTCCTCTCCTTATGCTGTAGTGACCAAATTAAGTAGTCTGTAAAGGGTATTTCTATATGTGTAGCCTCCTTATGAATTGTCCAAGTTCATTTTTTAGGTAAAATTAGCATTTCAGTAGCAAAAATGTCAAAATAATAGGAAACTATATTGCACAGGGATCATAAAAAGGTTTCAGTCTTCTAAAACTCCTACAAAATTTTGTACGATCACATTTTCAGAAAGACCAGAAAAACGCTTCAGAAAAATGTTTTCTGACAAGGTGAAATAGACCTGTCTGTGCCAATGTCCAAAATCAGACGTAGAAGTAATGGGTCTATTTAAAATTGAATGTGGAAAGCACAAGCACAGTAGGACAGGGAAGGCATACAAGGAGAACTATCACTCTAAATTTGATTAAATGCACACCTATGACATCATGCCTCTCTTACTAGTTGTCATTGGAGACACCACTCAGGGCAGAAAGCTTGTTCTGCCTGTGTTATATCTACATGGATAAATGCATCTGTCCCAGAGAATGACTGTGCACCTCTCATCAGGCACTGCAGCTGCTTACACACAGATTACTTGGCTGTTCCCATCTAGAGGAAAATGGCCTCACCCACACTGCATAGCAATTCCTGTGTGTCTCCCCTTTGCCTCATGCTGGTGGCCCTAGAATGCAATATTTTTTTTGTGTTGGGTTTTTTCCCAGTTCAAGGAGTTCAAACTACTGTGAGATCAAGACTTCTGTCCATCAGCACAGTGGTTATACGTCACTTACTAAGGAAGTTGTTATAGGTCCTGGGGCATGACGTGGGTGTTTCAGAGTGAAAATCTTGGTAGGAACATCAAATAACCCAGTTAATTGAAATATTTTCAAATAATATTTTTCCAAAAGTGAGGGACGTACAAAGTGAACTATCCCCCAACCTATAGCAGGTTTTTGTCTGATGGAGAGCTATTAGCATACTTCAAAAGAAAGCCAAGGAGTCAATAAATACTTCCAAGCCGTAAGACTTCAACCCATTTCACTGTGCTCAGTTCCTTACATGTATGGAGAAATCAATGATATTGAAGCTGTGAAAAGTAACAAGAGTATTTGGGACAGTATCCCAATCACACATCTGCAATCAGGACTCTACTTCTGTTCCTTTACCTCCACTCACATGGCCTTTCTTTGGTTCATACCTGAACAAAAAACAAAGCGGCATCTAGATTAAAATGACTACCAAAGGATGTGAATGGGTGCCCATTCAAACATTCAAAACTTAGGGTATCAGATAGTGGCAAGGAGAGAAATAACCTCATACCATTCTTTCAGAAGCTTGTCAGAGCAAGTCATAGGGAAGGCATGGATATCTATACCTACAAACACAATACCACTAAACAGATTAGATATCACTATGTAGTGTGAATGGGCTGAACATGAACAGCAGTATTCCATATGAGATTGTACAAAGAAACCACAAATGTAAATATTAAACTTTGCCCAGACAAGCACATCACTGGTACAGGCAAGTTATTACTGCCCCAAATACTATTTACCAATGTCTAACTACAGTAACCAAATGTTTGGTTTGAACATGTATTTTAGAGGTTGCCTTAGCTCAGCTATTCCAGTAGACCTATCCTGAACAAAACAGCAGCCTAGACAAAACCTGCAGCTGGGAATTTTTCGGGAGGGATTCCATGTATTTGTACAAAGCATTGAGGCTGAAGACCTGACTAGTTTTTGCTGATGCATGACTGCAATTTAAGTGATTCATATAGTTCTGTTAAATTGCACTATTCAGGTAAGGTTTAATTCTTTACTGGAAACCTCTGTTTACACCAATTTGTTAAGCATAAAATAATAACAGTTATTTTTCAGAAGTATTTTTCCAAGGTGTGGACTGACTAAATTAGTAGAAAAAGATTGGAATAAAAAAAAACCCCAAAAAGCCACAAGCCACAACAAAATGGGGGTGGTGGGAGGGAGAGTGTGTGTGATTGAAGTTTAGAAGTACATAAATCACTTCAGAGATATAATTTGCAAATTCATTGTGTAAAGTAATTAATCAAAGCATGCCTGAGTTACAGTACTTGAGAGACTTTGATCTGACAACTGGAAGAATTATAAAGAAACTACTGCGTATCAAGCTACAGTGTTAGGATGTAAAATGTTTCTCCATGCTAGTCACAAGTTTAATTACTTCTTTTTTTCTGCTG
The DNA here is from genome assembly GCA_013397755.1 of Cnemophilus loriae. Lineage (NCBI taxonomy): Eukaryota > Metazoa > Chordata > Aves > Passeriformes > Corvidae > Cnemophilus > Cnemophilus loriae. Next base: position 1,732,619 of record VZTF01009271.1, on the reverse strand, counting down.
ACAGATCCAAATTAAAATAAATGGGCCACATCGAGACAAATTTCAGATGCATGGAGTGCTTAAGAATATATTGTTCCCATAATACAGAAATACCATGGAATTTATTAATAAAGCTGTTCTTTTATTTTTTTTTTTATTTCACTGGGAATTGTATTGGGAAAGTAAAATGGAATATAACAAGTGCTTAACATTTTCCATTTAACACGCTTAATTTAGAGGTTTTAAGTGGTTATTTTTATTTTTACAAAAGCATATGTGTCTACCCAGATTTACAGCTGCGTATAACAAGAAAAATAGTTACCGTAAAAAAACACAGACAGTAGTCCCATATTAACTGAACAGTCTTAATACAATCATTCCTTACTCTCAATATAAAGAATTTCAGTTCAAGTAATACGCAGTGATAACTCTGCTAATCTATATTGCTGAAAGTGATCTGAGATGCTTCTAAAGTAACTAAACTTTTAGAGTGACTAATTGCAAGAATAAAAATGAAAATATAAAATATTTATTGGAAAAAATATATGTAAATCTGTATTCCAAATTTAAAGGGTTTAGGAAGTGAATGGCACACTTGCTGCAGGAAAATATTAAATCAGTATGTTCTGCTACCATGAAACCTGTGAAACACAGATGGGGCTGGTCCATCCTACTGGAACTCACATAAATAAGCACGCAGTCAGAAACCAGAGTCAGGATCAACACACCCAAGCTCAAGTTTTCTAGTCATCTGCCTCAAATGAAAAAGCCACGAAGCTGAAAAGAGCTGTCATCGTTACATCACCTGTGTTACGGCTTTTAAAACCACAGAAGTTTATTTTCTAGTCTGTATCCAATATTAGAGATGATTATGAAGTATCCAAGCAGACAACATGTAGGAGCATTCCCTCTCCTATCCTAGTCCTGGCTGATAAGACGAGGTCTTGAACGGCTCTTTGATCTCGAGGGTGATGATCTCACTGTTTCCCTTTTCACTTTCTCATCCTCCCAAAGCTACCTTTCAGCACATTTCTCCCCCACCTTCACAGTCTCTTACTTTCTTCTCACAGTTTTCTGCCCCGAGTTATCTGTAACCTGTACATAGCAATCAGCAGATAAAATGCATAATTGCTTACATTAATGAAGCAGTAGGAAAAGATCCTCCTTTTTTCTATTTGAGTGGCCATCCAAATGTAGATGTTTCATTGGCTGCTGCTGCTGCTATTACATAGCCATAATTCCTCTGCATATGCTACAGACAATGGCAGTGAAGAAGGTTCATTCTCCTGTCCCCACTGACTAAATTGCATGAGTGATTATGCAGTCTAGCAACAGAGGGTTCCAGAAACACTCCTTTTTGTGTATGAGCCAGCAGTGCCTGTCGGTAGGCAGTTGTAGGGAAAAGGTGAGCTATGTAAGAGAAGGAGAGCAGCACTTAATGTACTTGCACTTCCTCTGGGAAACGTACCTAAAAGCCAGGCAATTCAGAAAATGTGAACACCTTTTTTTCTGTGTGATTCACTAGTGAAATTATCCTTAAATAAGGTGGTTTTAAAGCAAACCCTTCGCTCTTAAGAGTCTGAGACTTTAAGGTCCTCCACACCTGGGATCCACTGACATCTTCAGATTTTATTTACTTCACAGCATTGAAGGAGCCAGAAATTCACATAGAGTATCAAGCCTGAAGTATCAGTCCTAAAGCAAAAACAGAATGAATAATCTTTTATTCTGCAGACGAAACCAAAACACAACCTTAAAGCAATGAAATATCTCAACTGCAGCTGTAGACACAATGTGCTTTGCAAGCCCCAGCCTCATTGTATCCTTCCTGAGGCCCTGCTTCCTTCCAGACATCAGTGCTGGATCGCAGTCACCCCTTCCCAGCTCTCAGACCACGGTCTACTGAGTTCTTGTGTCACTAAACCTTTGTCTTGCAATCCACCTATTCCCTCAGCTTTGCAAAGGCTTGCCACGATCTCTTGCCAGGCTATGAAAGATGGTACAGCAGAGGCGAACAGGAAAAGCATTGCCAGTTCGGAAATTTGAAAATAAAAAACCAAAACAAAACCCAAACAACAACAACAACAACAAAATTAAAAAAAAACAAACAAAAACAACAACAACAACAACAACAACAAAAACCCTTTTGACTATTTCTTTGCTCTGCATCAATCCATACAAGCAAGAAAGGCTAAGGAAGGCCATCCCACAAACGGGATATACTCTTGTTCACACAAGTTTCTTTAAAATGTATATGTATGCCTAAAATCCTAAGACATAAGTAACAATTATCCTTTTCAAGATTTCATTGTCTTCCACAGTTCACTGAAGAAAAGAAATCATGCGAAAGAAGGTTGTCTTCTCACTTAGAATGAGGAACTAATTCGGTAGTTTTCTGGTAGAATTTTATTGGGGTAAAAAGGGTTGCAAGGATGCTTGAATAACAACAGACAAGCCACAACACATCTCTAACCCTAGTTATGTATCTTGGAAATTCATTCTTATGCACTTTCTTCAGTACCTTACACAGAGAAGGAAGATTTTGCGATTGTACCCTCCTTCCTCCTGCCTCAATTCCATTTTCTTTCAATAAATGTGTTTACTGTGAGATTTGATTCGGAAAACAAACCTGGAGGGAGGATGCTGAGGAGCAGGAAAGCAGTGAAAAGCAGGCAGAATGGGGATCTTTGCGGATAAGAGTAAAAGATAAAGGGACATAAGAAAGTAAAATATAAAAGGGAAGAATGGAGAAATGATGAAATGCCATAGCAAATGGCAGAGAATATTTTTTTATAACAACCCAACTTTTAGCTTTAAAGGACAATGTCTAAATATTGTATTAACCATTCAGAGCTTTATCCTATCTGTATAAATAAAACTGTCATAAGCACTCTGTACTTATGCACTCTAGAAGCTCTGTAGCCACTATTTTTTTAAAATTGCTGATGTTTCTTTCTGTCACTAAGAGATGCAATATTCTATTCCACTGGATTAAGCACTTTGATTTTTTGTAAATTCTTATGTTCTCTTACCACAAGTAACGTGAGTGTTACATATGTCTGCAGATATTTAATCTTGATTTTTCTTCTATTGCCATTCAAACAGTGTAACCCTCACTTCTCACTCAAAACTGAACAATGTTCAACAAAAATGAGCATCTGTTTCTTTCATCATGTCACTTTGTCAGCAGGTTATTTCCAGAATCTTCTGTTCACTTGCCTCTTTCGCTTGAAGGAAATGAAAAAATTACTGATATGATTGCTACGAATTCTTCTCCTTTAGCAACCTTTGAGGTACATTGAAGTTGATTTTCTGCGAAGTATCCAGTGAAATCAAGTCATTATTGCAAGAAGATGCACACCAAGATCCATTTTTCTCCTCTGAATTAAGAGCATATATGGTATCAATATAAAGGCTCACGAAAAATATTATTGCTCATTCTTTAAATAAAGTCAGCAAAGACCATCTTAGGTGGCCGTGGATATAATTAATTTGTTTCTTTTATTTTCAGAATTGAAGAGCTTCCCACAACATATGTGTCATTCTATATCATTACCTTCATCTCAGAAGATATAATTCAGTTTTTGTATTGTGGATATGGTAACAACTGCAAATTTCCAACAGCATAGATTCTATCCCTTTTGGTGTCCTTTCTCTCAGAGTCACCATTTGCTCTTCCTCGATACTCTCTCATTACTTTTTCATGGATTCCGTGGTTCTCCTTCTTGGATATGACTTTGGGAAGTTTCTGAAATCTGACTGTCTAAGAAATAGGGTTTTGGGGGTTTTTGTTTGTTTGCTTGTGGGTTTTTTGGTTTGGTTTTGCTTGGGGGTTTTCTTGCATCTGAAAATTAATGACAAATTTTAAAAATAAAATTGACTCCTTTATTTTGGTCAAATTCCCTCCTGGAGGAAGTTTTGTGATTGTCATCTTACAGTTAGAAAACAGAAAAAGGAAAGTTAATTCCATAAACTCAAAATCCAATATGGGAAAACTGTGGTTGTATGTGGAATAAATAGCAGCTGAAAGTTTTGGGCAGCATCTTCTCCTCCTTGTCCTCTTAAGTGAGGTTACAACTTAAGCGTGTGGAAACTTAACTGGCACTGAAAAGTGTCCTCTGCGCTGCCATGTCATACTGCAGGAAAAAAAAAAAAATAGAAGACAGCAGAAATTTGTGGGTTAGAGGTGCGAGAACTGCCAGCCCTTAGATGTAGAAGGAAACAGGAGGGGGAGCTCTCAGTACATCGGCCAGCAACGCAGGGACGCTCCAGCGCAGCCAGGCAAGGAGGATTCGCTTTGCCACTGCTCTCAGCGAAGAAAGGGTACAATTTTCTCACCTGCAGAGTCTGACCTTCGGCATTTACCGGTCGAATAATTTTCTTTAAATTGCATCTTCTCCTCTCTTGATCATCGATACCTTGTTTGTTGGATTACACAGAAAAAAAAAATGAACTAATCCTTTTCTCACCTTTGCCTTTTGATAAAATACCTCTAACTTGGTTCAGCAAGCAACAATAGCAAACAGATAGAGAAAGAGCTGGGACAGCACCAGTAACAAGTCAGAGATCCAAGAAATGTTACACAGCAAGAGAACCACACACAACTGCTTTTTGACTCGTTTTCTGTAATCATTAGGTCTTTACTTCGTATGTTTGCAGATCAGCATTACAATCTTCTCCTGTCCTGCAGCCCTAAATGCCAAATGCAAATCATGCTTTGGTCTGCAATCCACCAACAACGAACTCACCACTAGAAATCACATTTCCTCTTTGCAGCTCTCCTCATTTATTGCAAGATGCTGCACTCACTCAACTTGAAATCAAGTAGAGACACTTGGGATGCCTGAAAAGGAAACAGATAATTACAGAGAAGCTACACATGCAAGTAACAGGGCAAAGAAGTTAATTTTATAAACAAAACCAAAATACTATTGTAATCAGTCAAGAATAATTCATCCAGCCATTGCTGCCTAGTAATTTTATAGCAGGTAACATAAATATGCAGGAGGATTGAAACAAAGGTTTAACAGACATAGGACAGGCTAGACACAGATGGTAGACTGTATATATTTTGAATCATCACCCATTATAAATTCATAATAAACCAGGATGATTTCTAGCGTAACAACCCTAGGCAAGACTGGCAGGAAAAAAAAGTCTGTAAATGGTTCTAAAATTATCTAATTTTTCTCATCTGGTAATTCAGCAAGTAGTATTCTCTTCAAAAGAGAAAACAATCGGACAAAACAATAAAAAAACCCCAATTTTCTATCCTTTCATTATGAGTTGGATTCAGACCACTGAATACTGTAAAATCAATAGGTTTTTAGGTAAGCTACAATAAAAAGAAAGGCTTAGAGAAAGATTATGAATAAAAGCAATACTTGATACAAGTCAACAGTGACTGTTGATTAGTAAACACTTACCAACTGTTCATGATTGGCTTCTGAAGTTAGGAAAAAAAAGAACAAATGGCTGAATTAATCAAACAATAATAAAAGTAAGAAATCTGAATAAATGGGAAAAAAGAGTTCCTAGGATGGTCCAGGGAATAGAAAGAAGATTTAGATGAGTCTTGATTAATCTAACAAAACAGATGCTGAGAAACAAGCATACACTAGACAAGTCAAAGAGTTAGTAAAGCCGAGAAACCAACATTCATCCAAGGATGATTAAAAACCAAAAAGTATTTTTGGTTAAGATTAGACTGGAAAATTAGGAGAAGGTTTCTAATTGCCAGAGAAGTAAAATAGCAGCTTAACTACTTCTAAGATCAAACTGGAAAAGAAATTGTACAACATGGATGCCAGCAACAGCAGAGAGCTGTTACCCAGGAGGTTGTAGCTGCTCTCCTTTACCCAGGACGTCCCTTCACATCTCATGTCCTTACCAGACAGAGAGGCCTGTCAGCACTGGTTGGTATTCCACAAACAGAAAAAAGGCCAAATATGCCAAATGCACTTTAGGAGTAAATTACCCACTGCAAATTATTCACAAGTTTTATTATTCTATAACTTATGCAGTGAATGAAGTTCATCTAATATTAATGAATTCTCTTAGTAGGACTAATTTAAAGATTTGTGGCTACGCACTCAAATGACACACATCAGACTCTCAAAGAATGCTGGCTACTATTTACTTCCCCGACATCAAGATTTTGCCATTTTCTTTTTCCGTTCTTTTTCTGTGACACATATTTTCCATCAATATTTATGCAAAAATGTCTGAAGTTAAAATGTATTTTGAAAGTAAGAACTGCTGGGTCCAAAACCCATGTGTGCTGATACATCCTCGAGTCACTGCACGGAGGTAGCACCCAGCCTCTCTGCTGCAAGTTATCGATATATGACGAGAGATATATAGAGATATACATATATATAGTTATAGGCAAATATCTAAATTGCGATCCCAAAGGTGTAGATAAACATGCACAATAGCCTTATTTATCAGTGGAGAGAGCATCAGTAATGGAAAACATTAAATGTGTGGCAAAAGCAGAGAACACGCTAAATCAGCTTGGAATTGCCTGCACACAGATAGTAAAAATGAGAAGGAGAAACTCTATATTCTGACTTAAAGGAAGGATCCGGAAGGCTGCTTTTAAAAATCTTAAGCATCGCTTTGAATGGAACCGATAGAAGAATGGAGGATGAACTGGGATCAGAGAAAGATGCTGAAGCTTAATGAAGAGTCTGTTTGTCATCACACCTGGGGATTTGTCAGCTTCCCATAAATTTACTAAGTAGGGGACTGAGCTACAGGTTTAGTGCAGGGACATTGAAGTTCAATGTTTGGTTGTATTTAATTCATAGAAGAGCTTTTAAGGGAAAGTTTTATTTAATTTACTTGTAATTGTTCCTCCTTTTCTCTCTGATTTGGATCTGGTTTACCCATTGTGGTTTATAGATAAGAAATTATCGGTTTAGGCATGCTGTTGACGGGAAAGACATGGCTTCTTGTTTCATTTGCTCCTATCACCAGCAGCATGCTTCCTGTCAACAATATTCCCGCCTTTTGTTCAAGGATGGTTCAAGAGACTAAAAAGATATTAACAGCCATATGAGCAGGAGCAGAGGACATGTATCAGATACATGTCCCAAAGCTTCATTCAGTCTGCTCCTTCCTCTTTCCCAGCCAATGGCTGTTTCTGTCTCTGCAAAGAAGCGGAAATTTGGAAGGCCTCTTACTGAAACATTTTACAGAAAAGCCTTTGAGCAGTAGCTGGAGAGTTCTGAATCTCACATTACTTGGGTACCACACACACACTTTATGTGTTATTCAGGCTTTATGTAGTGTTCATGATCCAGAACAGTCTTCAGGCAGGCATGCAGGTGTGAATCACTGAAATGAGCCTGGGCATGCTATAGTTTGCCAGATTTTCCCCTTGTCCAAATCTAAATCTGCACTGTCCAAAACAAGACAAATGGAGAAAGTGGAAGAGCCTACCCTTAGGCAGAGGTACTTAATCTACAGTCATGTACCTTCAAAATTAATTATCCATTTGCAGATATAGGTCATTGTCCTCTGCTGTTTACATCTCTAAATTAAAAGAATTCTTTACTCAGCAAGTTTAAGTGATGCTACAGCTTTGAAAATTGACACAATCAGAAAGGCAGAGGAGGAAATAATACCTAAATAGTGAAATGAGCCCCTTCCTTTCCTGTGAGAGAAGAGAGAGGGAAGTGAAGGTGTGAGTCATTTCCAGATTTACTTCTGGAGCTGTCTGGGAGGTACTCAACTACAGCTAAAATGGCTGCCATTATAAAGTCCTGGATAGATGAGATGCAGAGAAGATAAAGTGGTAACTAGAGTCTCCCTTGGAGCACTTTAACAACTCGGTTTGAATTCGTAAGCGGCCTGATTGTACATGTGCAAATACTTCCATATAAAGGTTAGGCACCCATTGTTATTGCAGCGTCTGTTAAAAAAAGATAGCCATATCGGTTGCTAGGAGATGGCAGACTTCTCCTGGAGAAAAATCACTCCTGATAAAAAAAAAAAAAAATTATTTTACATAAAGACCCTCTTAAATATAAATATCTTTGACAGCAGCTATTACTATTCACTGAGTTTCTTCACAAATGAATAAATGGCAGAAAAATATATTATTTGAATATCATTATATCCTAAAGTGTTAAATAGATTTTTCTCCCACTTCTCCCCTCCCTTTTTTTGTTACACAGAAGCGATATTTACTTCCAGCTAAAATTGCTGCCTTCCTTTTTCTAAAGACCATTCAGTGAAAGAAACATTTGGAGAACTGAGCTCAAAAATTGAACTCACTTGTCTTTCCTTCCACTGTAAAACCAGCTTTGATTAAAACGAACTGTACCATAGGATAAACACTTTGTGAGGAAGGAACTTGATGCAAAAAGATGAAAAAAAGCTGCAGCAAGTCTTCACAAATGGATGGCTGGGAGAAAGCAGGTGGGAGGCTGTGCCACATGAAAGAAACTAACCATCCAATTTCATTTCAATAATGTTTGGAATTTTCTTCCTACTGAGGTGTTTGGAAGTACAGCTGCCCTATAGTTGTGTCTATGCGCCCAGCTTTTGGTGAAAATGACCTTAACAAAAAAAAACATGAAACAAACTATATACTTGCTGTTTTAAACTTGTGTAGTCAATAAATGAAACAATAATCTTTCCTAATTTAGTGTGCTCAGATTAGCTATTGTGGACATGAGAACTCCCCAGCTGCAAAACACAAAGGCATGCTGCCTGCACAATATGAGGATCCAGCAGCTGTGCCTTCCATTGACCAGAGCTGGGAGAAATGTAGATCAAATACCGACAATAAAAGATCGATGTTGTAAATATTAGCATGAGAAAGAGTGCACCAAACTCTGAGTGTGTCCTTTTTTTTTTGTGCTTGTAATAAAGTTTCTCCAGAATTTTGCATGCGGTGGGGTGTGTCTGCGCGTGCATGTGTGTGAAGTGCCTCCAAATCAGGGAGCAACATGTTTCCTTATACAAATATTGACAGGAGTCCTTCAGTTTATTTGGAATTTTCCTGAGAAAGCAGCAACAACATGGTAATACCTCTTCACTGCTTTTCACACAGTTGTTTCAACTGTTGGCACCAGGAAATCCTTATTGTTTTAATCAATACCACTTGGAGTGATGACATGTTTCTTTTTTACTTTAAGTGACTGACACAGCGCGTTTCCTTGCACAAAGTTCTCATGAGACACTTTTGTGCTGTGCTCAATATATCCAACAGAAAATATGTATTTGCCAGAAGGCTGAAAGAAAGGGCTGCTATTTTTTCCTCTTACATTTTTCATCCTGATGCTTTATGCTTCATTGCTGTACTTTCAAACTCACAAATGACCCCAAGAAAAGCAATGAGACTTCTGTCAATGGTTATAATGAAACATCTGAGTAATATCTGGAAGATCAGGATTTGTTCATTTAATGAAGCTCTGACTTTAACCTTGATGGTGCCTTCCTCCTCCATCTCCTTTTTACTGCTTACACTTGAACAAAAAAACCCTATACAATAATGCTTTAAATGCATTCTTTAATGCTTTACATTAATTTCAGAACTGATTAATGTTACTAAGACAATTTGAATATAATATGCATATACGCAACTAATAGACTATGATGCACAAAAGCAGCTCAGTAGTCTCTGTCACTGTGCTAGGAACAGCGAGAAATACTCCATTTTGAGTACTCAGAGAACAGGCAGGACCCTCACTCCCTGTTCCCACAGACCCTGAGCAGTGAAGGAATTGAACACCCACAGAACTCATGCCAATGTTTGGGATGAACAGAGAAAATGCACTTGTTTGCATAGGCTACTTATGTTCATCGCCCAGCACAATGAATGAGTGTGCAAAATAAACATTTCTGACTTCAAACTTTTACAACTTAACACATGCCCCTTAAAGAGCTTAATTGCAGCAGCTGCACATCCACTGATCTGCTGAAGCTTATGTGCTATGACATCCTCTCTGTTCTTTTTTTCCTGACTTGATCAAGCAAATTTGTAGCTTCCAAGCTTCATTCAGTTAAGTATTGCAAAGCAAACAGCATTTTGTGCTTTCTGAGTTTGTTTGTTTGGGTTCTTTTTTCCCATTTCTCCTCTCTTTCCATGATTGGGACTTCCTGTTTACCTCTCAAGGACCTTTGAATCATCCTTCAGTCACAAACTTCCTCTTTCTGCGCCATCCTGCACCACTCCAGACAGCAAAAAATTTAGACATCTGCTTTAATGAAGGTGGGATTAAAGCCCAAATTTTATCTGTATCACAAGGTCCAAAATTCTGAGCTGTTGAAAGCATTTTCCTCTCATGGATTCTTGAGTGTAAGTGACTGCACGATGGTCCATATTTCTATAGTTAAGGCACAAAAAGCGACCACCTTCCATCCTATTTCTCCGGTGCCAAACCAATGTGGGTAACCAAAGGAAGTGGCAGTAAAGCATATGCTGCTTTCAGAAAAGATGCAGGTGTGAGATGGAGAACACAAATGGTTGGACTGCCATTTCTTTAAACTCTGAACTAATCTGTTTCAAACACAGCCAGTCTTAGGAGAAGATCTATACCAGCCAGTTCAAGGAGTTAAAAAGTAATTATCAACATTTAGACCCTGCAGTAATGCAACAAACCATTATAACTTTTCCATTCTGCTAAGTTATAAATCAGTCACTAGGTAAATTCCTGAAAATAGTTATGTTTTAGAACACTCATAATTAACCGTCTTATTTGGGGCAAATGCAGAGTCTTATTCCCTAAAACAAAGTTTAAGAGCAAATAGAAACCATAGCTATTTTCCTGGGAATGCTTCCAAATAAGAGAACCATGTGAGTGTAAAGTTATTATTGCTATGTTGTAAGATTAAACAGCACATTCTGGAAAAAGTTTACACACTGAAAAAGAATGTATAGCACCTTTTATATTTGTAAGACTTAAATTCAACAATAGAAAGTGCACAACAAAGGGGGAAAAATAAATATATGAGGAAACATGTCTACAGCCCTAAAGATTACCTTCATTTTTTTTCCCTAATGCACAAATATTAATTGCTGTTTCATATGCTGCAGCAACTTTGGACAATGGCATTCTGACTGTAAAATGCTCTTGAAAGAGGACTTGGTGAGACTTGCCCTTGTTAAGCTTGAACAATTTTTTTTCCTGAAACTCCTTGAAAAATAAAGGAAAGAAAAAACAACCCTAGATATGCAGGAAATACCTGGTTTTGTGTTGTAGTCAGTCATGAGAATTAGGAAATATATTTTGAACTGTACTGAGCTACAGACCATTTGACTATGCTAGACATTTGGCTCTTATGTCACCGGTGTTTAATGCTGATTCTACGACTAATAAATGCACAGAGTTGGGTAGGACACAGCTGGGTGCATGGCTGAGCATAGCACAAAATTTTCAAAGTGTTAGGGATGGTAAAATTACCTTTGACTTCAGCATAGTAGGGCAAACTTCACTTAAACAACTGATTTGCAACACTTTTGACATTTATCCCATCCATCTCTTTAAAAACACATCTAATTAGTTTAACTTGATCCAGACAACTTTCAAAAACTACAATAAAAGCAAATAAATCCCCTGTTATCCCCATTTTACTAGCAATAAGTAGAGAAAAGTCTGAGTTTAAATGCTAGCTTTGACCCCTGCTCCTCACAGAAAGCTAATGTGCAAAAAAAAAGGAAAAAAAAAAAGAAGGGAGAGAATCCAGTATGTCTTTTATCAAAAGTCAATTCAAATCTCAATATAAAGTTCAAACCTTCTGCAGCATACATTATCATTAAGATGAAATATTTAGTGGCTCTGTATTCCGGTCATTTTTTGACAATAACCTACAATGTCTCAGAGGTGGCAGGTGCTGGAGAATTCAGTGAATTTTTAAAGAATATCTCATTTTTCACGAAGGACGGTTGAAAACCACTAATTTGTATTAGCATGCCACTGATTAAATTGCACCTTCCATTTTAAAAGTCCTGAACAACTCCTATAAGCATTAAAAATTTTAGCTGCTTTGAATCTTTTACAGGCAGTTTATAAAACCTTGAAACATTGCTATTTAATAGCAATCTCCATCTGTTGCCCCAGTGAATGGGTATAACTCTTTGTCCTGTGGAAAATAGGAAGTCATATTTTTGGAGTTCATGAAATGTTCTTTAGAGATAAGCTTTTTACAAATCATAGCAACTAATAATGTTTCGGGCTTCCCCGTGTGATAGGTGCAAGGTGAACACAAGGTTGGAGGACAATTAAAGTAGAACTGCTTTTACAATTTTTTTCAGATTAAAACCTCACTAACATCTGATATTTGAATTCAAGCAAGTGGCAAATGCTTAAAGAGTAAATCTTTTGTGATTATTAATGAACACTAAAGCAAAATGGAAACTGCATTGCTAAACATGCCATTGCATTCACATGGATATGCACACAGATGATATTTCACATTTTGGAAAGCATCTGCCAAGGAAAAAAAGCTTTTAAGTTCTTATTTTTGTGTGGAACTCTACTCACATAGTTAATTCACACCACACACAGGGCACAGGAAAAAGTACTTCTCTCGAGGGTTTCAGAACAGCACTCCAAGCAACCAGCTCTCCGAGACATTCAATATCTCCATCATAGATTGCATTACATTTCCGTGAGTCTTTACCAATCAAAGGGAATTAGGCTGATCTGGTAGCAGTGGGTAAGACCTTTGGGGGCTGGTACCACACTTCATGTCCACTGTTACCAGCCATGCTTACAAAGAGTGTCTTCTCCATGAGTAGTCCCATTCCATCAGCAGGCTCGGCTGTGACAGCCAGACGTAACTGGAGCATGTGACAGTGCAGTCATAAATTATACAAGAAGACAATCACAGAATCATCAGTGCTGGAAGAGACCTTTAAGACCATCAAGTCCAATCATCAACCCCGCATTTCCACTGTAACCACTAAACCACCACCTAGCGCCAGACCCAGGCACCTCTTAAACACCTCCAGGGATGGTGCTTCCACCGCCTGCCTGGGCAACCTATTCCAATGCCTCACCACCCTAATAGGGAAAAGGATTCTTCCAATATCTAATCCGAATCTTCCCTGTCTCAGCTTAAGGCCATTTCCTCTAGTTCTCTCACTGTAGGCATGGTAGAAGAGACCAGCACCCACCTCACCACAACCTCCTTTCAGGGAGTTGCAGAGCTATGCCACTGCAGGACAGAGCAGAGGGGAAGCCTCTGCCTCCAAGATGTACAGCCCAGGTCTCCCCGGCAGCGAAGGAGAAGGTAACCTTGGACAGCTTTGCGAGATCTGATGAGCAGTAAAGGCTTGGGCTGAGCATGACTCCGTTGTCTCTTTCACTCCCTTCGTCTTTCTTTTCTTTGATGCCACAGAGAACAAAAGAGCAGCTATTTTGCACTTGCCTGAATGAAAAGTTCTGGATAGTACTTACACATGCCATACTTGAGAGGATAACCGTACATTTCAAGAAAAGATCACTTCTATAAACATTTCCACCTCAATATATGCAAAGCAAAACATTAACTGAAAAGCGTGAGAATGAAGCTGAAGTAAGCTTACAAAACCAGCCATATTAACAATGGAAAGCTTCTTTTTTCTTTTCATTTCCTCTCCTCTGGCAATAAGATTCCAGAGGAACCAGCTTCACAGAAAATGAGCAAGTGAACAAGTGCCTAGTGACTAGACCTACACTGGAAATAAGGACTTTCCAGATGTAATCTAATGTCATTTTGAAACTGACTTCACAGAGCAAATGAATCCTTCAATTAATATTTGACTGACTTTGTTTCTTTGTCTTCAGTGATCTTTTTTTAGTCTGAGAGAGTTAAATCCAGATTTTTTGTAACAATTGTGAGAACAAATTAGTCAGCATTTATAAATCACTTGGAAGAAAAACTGGTATTGCTGATAATTATGAAATTGGATGAAATCAGCAAAACACTGCATTGAAAACCAGTTGTTTTCTGCTTTTTTTCATCTCAAAGTTAGAAACACAGAACTGCAGTAATCTACTATTAGTGATGTGGTAATGGAGGCTCTGGTAGTCCAGTGAAGGCTATTGGAATTCATACTCCTATCTCAGTATTGACACAATTTTGCCTTTCCAGTTTTGTAGAAACGAGAAGACAACTGACTCATTTGCACAAAACATTGAAAGCCTGAAAATTTTATTAAGTTTTCCTTTAGCTTAAAACCACCTAAACTGTGCAAGAAATAACTGTGTGCTTCGATCAGGCCTACAAATACAGCAGATGACTCCTCGATTCTTAAAAGTGTAATTCACACCTCAGCTAACCCATATCTCCTAGGAAACACTGGCACTTGACTGTGTGGAATTGAAGGTAGAAAATTATTGGGGAAGGCAAACCTCAGGGATCTGCTTCCCCTGCAGCCAGGCGGCCACACCTGCACACATACATGTACACACATACAACCCGTGCTTCTCACAGCATAGTTATGTTTTGTCTGCGTTTTGTTTACATTTTATTTTATTATCTTACTTTATTTTACTTTTACAGTTAACCTGAGGCTTGCATGAACAAAATTACAATAGTTCTTTCTTAGCTGCATGATGAATAAAGGCCACTGTTTGTTCTTGAATTACAAAACATTGGTACTAAAATATGTAAGAATAAACACTGGAAAGAAGGGATAAGTTTTTGGTTTTAAACATCTGTTTTAAAGTGATACGAGGGAGTGAAATTAAATTTAATAATCTCTCTTCCTTCCTCTGCTTTTGAAATCATAAGACAATGTGGTAGGACATGTGTTTCAGATCTAGTGTGGTATTTTCAGATGTAGACAATTCATTATCCGTGGTTCTCCTTTTCTGCATAAACCATGATTTTTCTAAGTATAAAAATGTCTGCTAAATTGTCCCCAGGTTACACAACATAAAACAGCATTTATGTATAATAAGGCATTACCTCCACCTGCTATAGAGAGTGTTTATTCTGCACATTTTGTTTTCTCTGTTGGATTGCAGCCAGTGAACTCAATAGTTTGTTGGAAAGCAACGGATCTTACATGTCAGATTGTCTGATTTATTTTACATAAGTTTAATCATCTGTCAGCCTTTTTTCAAAGCAATAGAAGGGAAGTTCTTCCATGCTTTTTATGAGATATTTCTCAAGTCAGGTTTCTCCATGCTTTTTAATGGATATTTCTCCAGTGAAAAACTCATTTTTAATATATTTGTCAACTCACATATGTGTGTGCTTAAATCAGGCCATGGGGTGTGAGCTGACTTAGGCACTGATTCCAGGACTTCTGCACTCACATTAATCACACACTTGAAAATACTCATCAGTTGTGCCAACCACCTGCTCATTCTGATTTATACAATGTCTTCTAGACAACTTGCATTATACCTATGCCCACCTTTATGCCTACAGCTGTATGCCTTAGGGTATCACACCTCCTTGGACCAGTGGATCGGCCTAATCAAGAGAACTTTACCACACAGAAGCTAAATCTTATGACTGACTGTCCATTTGGATCAGTCAGTTGAGAACAAAGCAGTAAGTGACATAACTTTTTTTTTCTCTCCTGTGCAGGACAGAACTGTGGTTAATTAGGCATTTAAGAGCGACTTAACTTCTACAGTTCTTACCACACATGTTATTTTCAAGCAGCTCAATGATCTGAAACACCAATTAGTTTCAATTCACACCTATTATCCTCCTTTAGTGCACTGTTAATTCAAAGTCCAAATTCCCATCCTTGTCAAAAAGTGGTAATTTTCTCTTTTTGTAAGTGTTTCCTCTGAAGTTCTGAAACATATAGTGTCAAATGCCATTACTTAAAACTTCATACGGAGGCCTTATACCACTTGCCAAGTTTCCAGTTTTCATGTTTTTAGGCCCAGCATATTCTTTTGCTTTCTCTCCATTGATGAACGTATTGTTTCAACTCCCTAGAAACATTCTCTCTTCAACATTTTTCTTTCTAAACCAGTTGTAGATTTTTACAGGACACCAGTGGTATCACCAAAGGTGACTAAGATGACTGCAGTCTCATAAAGCACTGCAAACAAACATGAAATATATGTTAGAAAGGTTGAAAAGTAAGGTCTTCACCTTTTTCACGTATCACAAATCATTCTGCAGTAACATCAGAAAAACATCCAGTGCTTAATACCAAAAAAACCAGAAGCTTTCAGGTAAGAATGCCTAAAAAAGAAAAATCTCCATTATTTACCAGTTAATTTTCAGCTCACTCATTTTCACCAGGCCACAGTCCAAAGAGGAAGGAAAATTCTTAGCCAGGTTTTCACCATACACGATTACAAGTAAAATCAGTGATACCTACAGATCTGTGGGCATATCTGATAGTAGTCAGTCCTTTATTTGTTCCAAATATTACTATTAACATAGCAGATGAAAGAAATGGGGGGGGAATAACTTATTGCTTAAATATGGCTTTTGTTTGAATTTCTTTAATGCAACTGAAATCAGATCATGCGTAGAAGAAAAGGCAGAAAAAAATGACCAAGTATCAAAAGAAGCACTTTAAGAATGCATTTGTTACTTTACCTTTTTCTTTAGAAAACTAATGCTCATAAATGCTGATGACTGACTACATTAATTGCCCTTATTAACTTTTTTAATAGTTTATTCTACATAATCGTAAAATTGTTCAGCTGTTCCTTAGTTTGTGAATGCTTATTTTGAATTTTGGGAGAAATATAAGAGTTGGGATAACATTTAAAATCTCCTGCTCATGAGATGACAGTACAGGATTACCCATCACTACGCAATAACTCTCCTTCTATATACAAGGTTACTTACCTGTGAACCTGCTGATGTTCTTTCATGCACGCTGTCTATACAAATTAGCATGTTTCATAAACTGCTTCCAGCTACTGCAACCCAAAATATCAGTTACACATTAATCTTTTCAGTGTAGCTGCCAATGTTCCTCAAAATCTGTTGGAGTGCTTTGTCAGTCCAGCCTACCATCAAATATCTTTACATTTCACATCTATCTGACTAGTTTTACATGTGATCCTCTTAATTATGGTGACAGACTGCATAAAAAATTATCGTGTTTGTAGATAAGAAAACAAAAACAAAACCAAAAACAAACAAACAAACAAAATTCCCCCAAACTGGACAGATCCACACTTCTTGATTGGATTTTCAGAAAAATATGATGTAAATCCATTGGTCTGGATGGAAATCTGGAAGTATCTCTGATATGAACTATGGGCATGTCTTATTTCAGCACAAATGTAAATCTCAGTTTATATATATGTATGGTATATGCTACTGCCAAACAAAATATCTCTAAGCTCAATTTTGTATGTCTCCTGCACACTTTCAGTTAAATGTACATATGAAAACCACTCAAAGGAAAAATTTAATTTTCCCTCATATCAGCAGCTAAGAGATCCAGCATATGTACAAGGGTCAAAATTTGCAGCTAACTCTATTAGAGACACAAGTAACATCAACGCCAGACAAAATGTAAAAGCCAGACTAGAATGCATCCAAGAGGGACTATCCACTTGAGACCACTTTTATTTAGATTCATAGAATTACCTTCGCATACTCATGTTCCAAAATGAAAAGGCTAGACAGCATAGAGCACCAGCAAAGCATTCAAGTCCCAAAAAACTGTTAAACAAAATGGTCTTTCTCTGTATGTAAATTTGCACAGACCCTCCACAGCATCTGAAGACATCATAACAAAGCCAGGACAAATATTATGCACAAACGTAATTAATAAACTTCATATTTGTAGAAAGGTGGTGAACAAGGATTAACAAAAAACCAAGCAAAGTACAACTGTAAGTCATAATTATTCTTCCAAACCAACAAGGAATATAACTGCACTTTCTTTGCCAAGGCTTAATTCTGGATAGCTCAACAGCACATTTTCTAGAGATTTTTGTTCCAGATTGCAGTTAAATCTGGCCAGGGATTCAGACTCTCAAAATTGAGGATGTTCAACCTCTAAACAGTCACAAATGCTCAGCTTTTCATCTACAGTTCTTATCAAATATAGAAACATCTTTCATATGTTTAGTTTTTACACAGATTTCAGTACTCTTCAAACTTATTTTAAACCATTTCATAGCTATCCTTCCTGCCTGTTAAACACATCAAGTGCTTCAGTGCCAGCTGGTGTCAGAAAAGAAAGTCTAAAAACAAAAAACATACTGCTGGCTGTCTTCTATCCTTGCTGGCACCCACTGCTTGAAGACAGATTATAACACTACTTGTAGCTCTTCCAGCTTTCCACAGAGACCAGAATTTTATAGTGGGAGAGGCAATTAACAATATTGCTCTCCTGCAAGGGGCATTTTCTGGTTTCCTTTCCTCAGTTTCAACACGACCTTCTATCCTGATCCCCTTTTGTTTGCAAAACAGCTTTCTATGTAGCAAACTAAAAAAAAAGGAAAAAAAAGGCAACTGAGAGAAATGCAAGGTGACTCTAACTTTTTTAATTCTATTCTGGTGTGACCAGCGAACAAAGGAAAAAAAAATGTGTTTGTATTGTGTGTATTCAAAACTTTCAGCAGATTTATGCATTCAATCCAGTAATGTCTCTACCTTCCCCTTCAGCTCCCCCACACCGTTCCCTCACAAAGAAGAGGCTCCAACCACCTTATTTCCCTCTGTGTTCACCATAAGCATTGGAAGAGATGTTAAACTACACCACCACATCAGATGACACAGAGCCATACAGCTCCATGTGTTCAAGAGTACAATAACATTGAAAAAAAATATATATATATAAATCTTTTCAAGTTAACATCCTTGAGTTATGCCCTACTTCGGCATTTAGTTACAAAGATAACTAGGAGATGTTTCATTTACTCCATACATCGATCCTGGTTTTTTTTGTCAAAACCATAATTTTTCACAGTCAGTGTGAAAATTTTCCTACAAGTAGGAAGGTTTTGTACATACAAACGTTCTGAAAACACTCAGATTTGCGGTTCTGTTGGCCTTAATCGGATCCATTTTGTGGGGCACCTTTAAGTGAAGACTAGGCATTTTTAAATAAATTCCTACAGGACTGAATTGTTACACAGAAATTGTAGGAAGACTTTAATAAAGCAATTGCTTAATATTTTCAGTTATTATTTTCATGAGACAATTTATTATTTAAAACCATATAAAAATTAGATGGCAGGTTCATACCAGCTCTCTCACCAATAGAAATTTTAAAAATATCTGCAATGCTAATCTGATTAGAAGAACAAAGTCTAATTCAGTCAATGTTAATCAAGTTTGTGGAAAAATATCAACATATTAGAGATTACAGTATGTGAGTCTCCTAATTTTACCTCCTGGTAGTAAAACTGAAAGATCTGCATCTAATGTAGTAATTTTTTTTAATATAAGTAATGTGCACTTTTCTTCCAATAAAATGCTTTCTATCATGATTAAAATATTTTCATCCCTATTGCTGTTACTTGTCATAGACTCATAGAACCATTGAGGCTGGAAAAGATTTCCATAATCTGAACACGACCATGACAACGAAACCATAGCACGAACTGCCATGTCCTGCTGTTTCTTGTAAAACAACACCTTACATTTTTTACCAAATGCACTGAAAATAAGCATATAAGTAAACTGGTAAAAGTAGCTGCAACTGAATAGAAACATCATATAACTCTGGTTTTCATGACTACTACTTTTATGAGACACAAAAGCCTTTTTTGCCTATAAATAGATGTTTTAAATGAAAAATTCAACCCAAAGCATTATTAAAAGGTTAAATCCAATGTCTTTGGTTATTATTCATTGCTGGAACAAAAAGAAACAACAGTAAAAACTTCCATTGGCTATGCCCATTCTGGCAGACAGTTTATGAACCAAATTAATAACTACTTTCAAGCATAACTTTTGAACTTGCAAAATAATAGACATTTTGGCACTGTTCTAGATGTTCTGATAGAATTGCATTTGCTTCCAATCTCCAAATTTCTAGATAAAGCAGAATAAACCTTATGGCTCAGTTCCACCTAAAGATAGCTAATTCTAAATAAACTATCCAAATCAAGAGAGAAATTCTAATTGTATTATGGACGCACTTCAGCCAGACTAACTTACCTCTCAGGAAACCTGTTCCAGTATTTCTATAGTACAATTTACTGAACTTTGTAGACAAAACCAAGAGTGAGCATGCAGGCATCTAAGGCAAAATATAGACCAATGCAAAGGCCTGTGTACAAAATACCAGTTTCATATTGGAGGTGCTTACCAACAGCCCAGCAAGAGGCAATAGAGAATAAAGGTTTTTAAATATAGCAATATACTCACTGTTTTCCAATTCACAGCTCTACAAACCCCCTGCAAAGCCATATATTCTCTCAAAGGCTACATTTAAACAACCAAGCTGAGACTTGCCAAGCACCAAAGTCCACTTACATTCTCCAAAGTGGTCTTTCATGTCGATGACGATTCTCCCTCTTCCATCCTTCTCCTTTTTCTCATTGCCAGTGATGGAAAACCTACTGCATAAGCACAGTTATCTTCCTAAGGAACTTGAATCTCCCTGCACATTGTATAGGAACACTAGGTGTCCAATTCTGGACCACATACATGGGCACCTGAAAAGGGGAGACTTTCAGTGCCTAAGCCCCAGTAGTGGACCTATATCTGCAAGTGGTTATATTATATACATAGTTATATATATAGTTGCAGCCAAATCCACAATCTTATTGCATCTAAAAGAAACACTATAAATGTGCCACACTCTATAAAAATAATCAGCCTGAATGCCAATCTCAATCTGGTCTTGTAAGCAAAGATTAGAATGCCTATTTCTGAGCCAGTTAAAATAAAGCAAAGGGGCACTCTACAGCTACAGAATGAGATAACACCAGTCTTGCAAATGCAGTTCTGGAGTTTAAACTCAAATTGTTTTGATTTAGGTTACAAAAATCATTACTAGTAAGTGTAAAATTTTAAAAATAAATATTTCAAATTAACAGGTCAAGAATGCTCAAGAACATCTCGATGAAAGCGACACTGTCAAATTTTGTGTGGTCTCAAAGTACAAAGCAAAGACATTCCAAACCAGGAACGATGCACTGATTCCCACTCCCTCCTCCCCCTTTCCATGTAACCCTTTCATCACTTAAAAAATGAAAACACATCTTATTGCAAGAGTTGCTGATACTTACTCATATTTGCTGTTTCTAAAAATATCCAACTTTGACAGAATAACTTGGACAGAATGTCAGATGCTGATGTATTTTGAATTAATCTTAAGGAAAACAAAGATATTTCATCCCAAAATATTCAAGCAATTTACAAATATGATTCATAGGTGATTAATTATGGCCTTGATATTATTGCTATACCAATAAAAACAGTAACTCAAGACTTCAAACCTTTTTGAGACTGGTCCAAAAACACTTATGAAATGTTTTGAAAGAGATGCCCAAAACCAAAAGTCTTAATCTTCAAAAGTATTCTATAGATTTAATACAAAATCCATACATGTACTCAAATTCAGGCTGATACTTAGCAAAATTAGTTTTATAACAGTAAATACTTGCAATAGTTCCAAATTGACTATTTCTTATGACCCTCACTTAGAAATCTTATTATTTTGGGATTTGTAATTGCTGTTTTGTGAGGACTGAGAAAATCTCTCTCTTCTATAGTGTTTATTATTTTTTCACAGGTTTTAAATGTTAAGATTCCTCTTTTGCAAAGGATTTTAGGTAAGGTTCTAGAAAATTATATTTAATTTTATGATTAACTGTAAAGTTCCTGCTTTTCAGAGAGTGTTCATGTATAGATTAAATGTAAAAATAACATAACCCAGACAGAATTAAAAACAAAACAAAGCCACTCAACTTCTCTGAACCAGACTAATGACATAGGACTGTGATGTTTTTGTCCCTGTTTCTAGGCAGTCTGTGGTGCCAAAAAGAATACAGTTTATGCCAGTCTTCATCTGACCATGGGAAAGAAGCCGCCAAAGATATATAGCCAGAACTGTTTACGAGATAAACAAAAAGTTTACTGCTTCCCACATACTAGGGAAACAGTTGGATTACACATCAGCATCTGGTTGCTCCAGACAATACTACCAGGAAGTTAATGAAATTGGAACAAGGAAATTACTATGACTCGGCACTCCATAAAAAAGTGTAATTTATCATCAGTAAAAAAACAATGGGAGCTTTGCTGATAAATTAACAAAAGAAAATAAAAAGGCGGTATTGCTGTAAAACAATAAATCAATTTTTTTTCTGGATAAGTTAGTTCTGTTCCAAAAGCTGATGTCACCTAATATTAGAAAAACGGCAACCTCGTTCTAATGAGAATTGGTGACCTTTTTGGGTTACAAGATGTTTATCTGAAGTTTCAAGATATTCATGACATGATATTCAAATGAAAACTCTCTTTGTTCTGTTCTAAAGGGGTTTGATTCCAGCAAGATGAGGAAACCAGAGTACGTTCAGCATTTAGGAAAGTTTCTTCCTCTCACTATAGGCAAAATAAGTTTTTCTATTAAAAGACTCATTTCCCAGGAATCAAACTTGAGCTGGCAGTTTGGTCACCTGACAGGAAAAATATTCTGAAACTCTGGCATTTTGTTGCCTGAAACTTCTCAACTTTAGTTTTTTTAACCTTTACTCAATCCACATTGTCTGTAGAGTACTACAAAATGTCTTGTATGAAAGTTCCTAAGAAATAATTTCCTTCAAAGCCAGAAAATTTCTCTTTCAGGAATGTACTTTTCATTCTCTTTGGCTGTTTCCACAGCAGATTTATTCCTGAATAAGATCTCAGTTATGGAACTACAATGGAGTAGACTATTTCCACTTCAGGCTCTTAAGAGCGTCTTCAGATCACTGTGGGCAGAGCACACCTAGGTCAGTACGCCCTGAGGGATCCACTATTCCTGGCCCAGCAAGATTTTCTCAGGCTGGTCCATCCTCTCTCCTGCATCTGCGTGCCAGCAACCTGGCATATCCATGGTCTACACAAAATCCCCTGTCTGACTTATATCAGCAACTGGCAGCATTTCTCAACAAAAGGGGGAAACTTCGGCCCTGGTCTTGGTTCCTTACTCAGAAGGCTTATTTGTCCATGTGCCAACACAGGAGCAGGCAGCAAGAAGTCACCCTACAGGCTCAGTCTTCTCCCATTTGCAAATTCATCTTTTCTAAAGACAGCTTGAAGAGGATGGTATGCCTTCTCTGCTAATGTCTCGAGCATGGGCCTAAGAACACCAGTGGCCCACACCAAGTCAAAACCCTCCTTTGGATCAGTACGAACAGATAACAGCAGCAAGCAGAAACACAGCTCTTCAGTCTGGAGGGAGTAAGGGATAGCACCATATGTATGCATGCTGGGGGCAGAAAATTGAGTTAATTTTGAGTGGAGAATCCCAGTTCTCTAGGAGTTTCTATTAGAAGACAAGTATAAAATGAAACGTTACTCCCTTCAACTTAATAATAATAATAATAAATCCTATTGTCTTTATTCAGGGTTTTTTTGGAGCAAATTCATTGCTCACCTTATTCTTGTCACTGCTGAGGAACAGGCATTCATTGCCAGCCCCCAAACTACATCTTCAATGTCCTTAATCATCTTGAAAACATGTAGCAGTAGACAGGATAATCTCTTCTTCTAAGCAACCTTTACCTTAAAATAATGCCCACCTAGACCCAGGCCTGTGTTCTTTTGCACTACACCAGATTAGGAAAGTCTGGCAATGTTACAAAAAGCCTCTTCTTAAAAGACCCTCCAAAGATATTCTCTAAATTAAAGGTGTAGCACCTACAGTCCTCGGTTCCAAGCAGTACAGAACTGCACTAAAGACTCAACACCTGTCCCTTGGGGCTGACCTTCAAATCAAGATGAATGAGACCTCTTTTTCTGATTATCCAACTGCCCAAAATAAGTGATTTCACTCCACAAGGGAAATTCCAGTGGGAAAATGGCACACTCAAAGCTGCAGACTTGTGGTTGGCCTCTACTTACATCTAGCATATGTTCACCAAAATTGAGCCCAGGGGCTCTTGGGAGAAGGTGGGCTGTGGGGAAGCTTGCTTCAGAGATGGTGCAGTTTGTCAGAGCTCTTTTCTCAGACAGTCGTCAGTATGGAAAGTAAGCTGTCATCAGATCCTTTTGCAAGCCAATGCATTTTACTAATCTGGCAGAAAAATACAGCAGAAGAAAACCTGACTAGCTTCCTGCCAGACTAGTAAGACGGATTTGTCTTACTGCAAAAGCTGACACAGGGGAAGAGGTGGAACCATATGGCTAGAAATCGGAGTAGGGGTACAAACGAATATGGAGAAAAGATTGGGACGACCACTTTTCTTGGCAACAACCACATCGGCCACTTACTCGCAGTCTGAGTACTCACCCGGTTCACAGCACAAGATGTTAAGAGCTTTAGAGAACGTGCAGCTGATAAATGGCAAAGGGCAGGCAGATGCAGCAGCATTTCAATGAGACAGTAAGGTTCAGGGACTCGGCCCTGGGCCCTCTCAAGTCAGTGGAAAAACTACAGTCTTCTCCATCTGGCTAGGCTTACTATCTGTCTGTCTCACCAAAAACCCACTGCAATGTTTCCAAAACAATAGCCACTCAGAGGAGTACTCATATATTGGATAAAATACATGCAACGGCAGATAAAGGGGAAAAAAACACGGCAGGATAGAAGTGCCTCTAGCATTTGAAGCTACAGTGCTCAAGAAATATATTGCCTCATTATGAAAAATACTGCTTGTCGGCAAACTTTTACCAACATTTTGTCACTCCGTAAAATTAGTACCCTGTGACTGTTCCCACCGAAACGGCAAGAATTTCCACTGTATAAAAGGCATGTATAAGTCATTACACGATTTAAGCCACAGATATGAAACTCTACAGCCTGGAAAATACAAACAGTAGCATTGTAACAACCCAGGAACTGTACTAAAAGTTAAACAATGCCTTTGGACATTAAAGATAAGACATAGAATAGGCTAATAAACTACACAGCTGATGAAAACAGTAGTGAATTGAAGACTTGAACAAAAAGCATGAAAAGGAAGAACATCTGCAATACTTAACTACTGGAGGAAACAAAGGACAAATATTCCTGTTTCTTTAGCTGCAATCTATATCCCCACAACAGTTAAGTTAAAATTTAATGTATCTAGGAGGTAGTACAGACCAGCAGGAGAAGTGTACAGAAGCCAAGGATAATCATATGCAATTTTATAACCCCACAGGCAAAACACTAATTCTATAGCTATGTGAAAGAGAGCAGACTGGTTGGAAATGCATAATTTTTCAGAGAGAAATATTAAGTATCCTTATTATCAAGAATGCTTTGCTGACAACTTAGTCGTTACACATATGCACACACACAGCTATATTTTCAGCAAATTCCTAATTTTAGGAAAACTTCCAAAAGGTCATCTATCATATTGCAAACCCTTCAAGGGATGGAAGTATACTGCTAAATAAAGGTGAGCTAGGAGGGAGGCCAGGCATTAGACTTGACTTGTTGCTTAACTGTTATTCCAGTCCCTGGCTCTGTTTTGGGCTGCTTCAACTGATCATGTCCAGTACCATAACCCCAAAACCCATATATAATGCCAGCTTATTGCAGTGATCACTCCCAAAAGCAAAATAGGGGCAGAAAAGCATGTCAGAATTCAAATAAATTCTTTTTTCCAAAAAAGAAAATCTTAAAAGAGAAATAAGAAAAGAAATATTAATACAGCAAACATTATTTCAAAATGACAATTTTGTAAAGTGACATTTAGTTAAATTTGAAGAACCTGACTCAAAATAACATGAGGAGGAAAAACTTCTGATTTGAAGACAATTTGACAATGGGGGATTAGGTACTGAAGGAAAGTAGGAAGTTAGTAGGTACTGAAGAGTTTCTAAAGAAAGTGCTGCTGAATGTTGCATGCCACATAAAATCATCTTAAATCCTGATGAAAACCACAGGATGTGTATTCACCCTATCAAAGCAAAAGAAATGGACTAAAATTAAAAGAATAACCAAGCCTCATAATGATACTATTAAGATCTTTTTGTGAGACATTTAAAAAGGACATGTTATAGAGAAATGTAAGACTGTGACCAAATGAATTATTAATGGTGGGCAGAGCCAAAATACTAGAGAGATTGAAACAAATATTAGACCAATTAAAATATACCAGACCTTCTCTTGTACTGCTAGCTAAGGAAGGCTCCGCAATGTATATTTATATACAAATGATGCTAAAGTAATGTGAAACTTAGAGAAGGATGTTGCAAGTCTAATATCTCAATCTTGCATATTGCACACTGAAGCCTAAGATAAGGGTTGGAAAGTCTAAGACTCCAATTCCCGAGTTAGTTCATTTGGCTAACACAGGATTAATACAGGGCACTGTTTGCTGATCACCGTAATGGAATTGCTCCACATGGGATGCTGAGCCAAGGTAATTAATAAACTTAAGAACTTCTGGACCACGATTGCTAGTGAGACATTTGACTCATAAGCACTTTTTTTCTAAAAAGGTTTTAGAGGAATGCAGATTTAAATGAATCTACATACTGTATAAAAGACCAGTGCACTCAGGTGGATAATTAATCTTTAATTAGATCAATAAGGCTAAACAGACAGATAAACCAGGAATGCTGCTATGTGTCGTGTCTTACTTAACCAAGCTATTGCATTTTTATCTTTATTAAATTAAAGGATTACTGCTATAGAAGGCATACACATATTGGAACAGGGGAAAAAAGATCACTTTCCCTGATAACGACATGAAAGTCTTTGTTAAGGATTTGTAAAAGGTCTGGCTATGTTTCTGAAGGCTTAAGGAATTGTTCAGGATTGTAGCAGTACAGCTTGAAGTACGCTAAATCTGAAATAACAAAAAAAGGACAAGCAGTAGCCTAATTTGTCCAGTGCCATTAGAACAGAATGAAATAAAGAAAAAAAACCAAACCAAACCAAAAAAACCACACACACACAAAAAAACCCCAAACAAACAAACAAACAAACAAACAAAAAAAAACCACTTAGAGATTTGTCATTCTCATTTTATCACTCTATTAATGCTGAACTTTTGACCAATAAAATATTTTGTGATCTGATAAAACAATATTCAGTCTCATATAAAAATGTGAGCTGTTTTAGGTAGACATATGCATATGTGAGGGTGAAAAAAAATGTTTACATCTATTTACGAAATCTCACTCAGACTTCTGCACATCTGAACATGCATAGACTTACAAGTGTTTCAAATGACACATCACTATAAAATATTTCAAGTTAGGAAGAGTATGCAAAAAATTGCAGCATCACTAAACCTAGTTCAGATGGAGAAAACAAGAAAAAACATAATGGGTTTAGATTCATAACATTTTACAGCTTGCTATCTCTCTCACTCTGTGCACAACAAGCAGAAGTTCTTGTGAAACCTCTGATAATATTCTCACATATTTATCACAGAGACTGAATCTTTTTCCACAGTCAGCAACCATTCCATAAACTCTGCAATTAATTTGGAAGCAATTTCCCTCAATAGGAAAAGATAATTAGTTGAGAAGAATTTTCCCTCCAAATTTAGAACCTCAGAGGCACAGTAGCTTCCCCATTTACTCGTACAGAATGGCAAAATGACCTGACAACACTTCTCCCCAAGAAAATGAGACAGTAACTAAAATTCAGGAGAACAAAATACCACACCACATAATTGTTCTTTGTTGTCAATTGCACTAAAAGATTTTATTTGTAATGTGGCCTACAAGAAAAGTGTGAGAAGAAATATCTCTGAAATACAGCATATTTTCCAGTGATGAGAACTGCATCTCCTGGGTGCAGGTAACAGTAACCTGCTTTGTACAAAAGGCACAGAAGACTATAAGGAGTAACAAATTATATATTATTACATATCTAAATGTAAATGAATTACATAATTACTTCTACATTTTTAGTAAGATTTCATCTTCAGAACTTAACGTGTTTCTTAATGTAACAAACATCAAAGTTCTTTGTAGTAAATGCTTTTATGTACAGCAAGAAAGAAATATGAGGCACTTCAAATGACAGCCTGAATGCTGCTTTAGTACCAGGGATAATTTAGTGGTCTCCTTCTGATTCAGTTGATGTTTAGGTCAGCGGAAGTTGTGAATCCCTTAAATGAGAACTGTGATCAAATGAAACATAATTCTCTAATGAAAGCTAAGTTGTTGCAAAGCTATATTTTAGACACTAATTCCATCTAGCAGTTAAAACTTGGGTCCCTGAACAACAAAAAGCGTTTTGCTGAGCACAGTCCTTCCAGCTCCTAAGCTGCTCCTTCCCCCACTGTCTTCTATGTGACCAGGCGAATACAAAAGAGACCAATCAAACAAGATTTTTGTTTACCTTTCACTGTGAGATAGAAAATGGCGAGCCTGCATATACTCCTTTGTCCACAGAGGACATACACTAGATTTTGTTTGATACACATTTTTAAAGTTCCTTTTAAGTTTTCACTTCTTAGAGAATGGTTGTGTTGCTATAGCTTTTGGCCCCTTGCTAACCGCAGCTTTTTCCCCCTCACCAGAATTTGAAGCTTTTGATCTCTTTTATCTTCTGCTTGCTCACAGCCTAAGAATTGCATCTGTGGCCAAGCTCGTCCTCTTAAGAGTCCATTGACTTATTGCTAGAAAACAAGGAAATAGCTTTCTTTTCACTCAAGTCCCTGTTGAGATAATACATTCTGAAGGAACACAGTCTGTGTGGAGTAATCAGAGCTATTGTTCATCACTGTTTGAAATGCTACTGGCAAGATGTGGGGGGAAGGCGGAAATCCAAGAGGGCTCCTACCTAAGAAAAATACACAGATGGCAACCCAAAATAGGCTTTTCTCAAATATCACACATCAAGCTATGCCTAAACTTGTACAATAGCACATATCAAACATAAACAGAGCAAAAAAGCTAATACATACATATATTTTGTTTCATTTCTGTGCCACAGGGAAGGCAAGGCATTCGTTGCACTCATCTTTCTGAGTCAGAACACAGCACAGTCCAGCAGACCATCTCATGGTAAGACTCGACCATGATTTTACGCTGATTTTCCAAACACTGGTGACTCTCTATAGCATCCCTACCAAAAAAAAAAAAAAGCAGTGCTGGCCTCCACTGTGCTACTTTGTCCAGAGCTCACTAGCAGAGCACATGCCACAGCAGCTTGGCCAGAGGACTGACATTTCCCAGCCTCAGCTGGAAAAAGAGTTCTTCACTTCCATCTTGCATTGTCGTACACTGCAAACCAAGCTGTGGACAGCTGTCACCAGTGAAGCAATGGTGGCACTCCAAATGGTCGAGACCAAACACCTTCCTACAAAAACCCAGGTGCATAGATGCTCTAAATCTGAACTACTGCTCCCAGTCAGATCCTCACTGCACAAGATCTGTGGTGGTATGAAACGCTTCTGACACTGCCAGCCAATTGCACCACAATAGTGGAACTATGGTCACGCTTATTCTGCAGCTTCCTCCTAAGGAATGGGTTTTCCCAGAACAATTTCTTTATTTCCACTCAATGAGAGAGAAAAAGTGGGTTGAAACTATATTTATGTAGCTTCTCAGATGTGATGTTCACTCCTTGCAACTGCAAATTTTATTTTTAAAAATCTTTGAGTAGAATTACACTCTATAAAAGCAGGCTATCATTATTTTCAAAGCGCTTTTTTAAAATTTCCTTTTCACTTGTTTACAATGCTGTAGAGACTGTATAAACACCTAATGGGAAGAAATTATTTATATATCACAGCCAAATTCTTAATTTAATCCATTACCATGTAAAGGAGCCCACACGCTCATGTCTTAGAGTTAATTATTAAGAGTGGAAATTGTGTGTGCGTGTGTGTGTGTGTGTGTGTGTGTTTATATTTAATACCTTCTTCTTTTTTTATTTTCTGCAAACAATTTCATTTTCATTCAGGGGAACAGCAAATTTCAACCCTGGAAGTAGAGAAACCCTCTGCAAAATTCTGACAACGCAATTTCTACATTCGAGAAAATGAAATATAACAGGATAAAAATCATTAATTTTATTTGGTTTTGAGTTTGGCAAAAAGAGGATATGAAAGCATATTAAGTCATTAATTTCATGTTCTACATACAGTGCCATAAGGGAATAAAGATTTAAAGGTTAGCAGAGCAAGAAAGACAACCACAGCAGTACTAAAAAAAAAACCAAAAAAAAACCAGCAATCTTGCTGTCTCCAGAAGTAAATAAAATTAATGTAGCATGACCACTACCAAATGAGTTCAGTTCTTCATACTTTATGTAAAGATCTGTAAAAAAAGGATAACAAAAGGCCTTTCTGGTCTTCTATTCCCTCCCAATTTACTAAATATTTCTTGTCAAAAGCCACTTTTCTGCCTAAGGAAAGGGAAACTATACAAAGAATAGCCATTTGGCCCAGGTTTTATTTCTTTTTTACAGACACATGATGTTATTTGACTTTATTTCACTTGCCAGCTCTTTTTTCATAGTTCAAGTCATCAAGCACTAAGATTATTGGTGAAAAAAAATTAAGAAAAATATGGCAGAGATACAACATTTGGACTTAGACTGCCCTTTTCCCTTGTAATTTCTACAGGACAAAGTTTATTAGGTCCTGCATGAAAATTTTCTTACAAAGATATGCCTCTGGAGATACGTAATTTTGAGGAAAATTCCTCAGAGCAGTCTGAGGAATCTGCTCCAACTTCGGTGGTTTCCTCAAGTGAAGTCATGTCACACGCATTCCCTGGAGGGTTGTTACTCCAGCATGCACCAACCACCGAAGAAATCAATGGCACATTCAGTGTCGCCTGAAGTTGCCTAGATCCGGAACAAGAACACTAAACATTTCCTTTACCAGCTCCCATCACAACTGAGAGTCAAAACTGATGCAGCCAGGTAGCTTCTGTCACAGTTTTCCACAAGAACAGAGGAAATGAGGAAAAGCCATTACGGTAAGGAGGTCGAGATAAAGCTCTATGCCCTGCAGGTCATTTCCTAGGAGCAGAAGTTAACCTAGACTAGACCTTCAGCTCCAGTGACAACACCGAACGTGAATTTTACTGCTTTTTCTTTTTTTTGGTTTTGTTTGCAAAGAATTAGCTTTTCTAAGATATACACTTAAAATAATGTTATAAATTATAAATTAATTCTGTAAACAGCAACAGTGATAAAAGTTCTCAGCAGTAGTACTGATGCTGCTCAAGGCAGTTGTGCAGACACCAGCTCCCCACAACAGCCCTTGCACGCAAAAGAATGACAGGGAGCTGCCAGGGATAAAGGTTCCCACTTACACTGCCACACATTTCCTAAAATAGGAATTGAGCAGGTCTCCTTCTCTTCTCATCAGCTACTTAGGGGACTTGGTTGACCCCTAAAGTTAGATGAGAATTCTCTCACTCCAAGTTCAAAACTAAGAATAAAGTAACAGCTAAATCTCCTAAGCTATGCATTGATTAACTAATATATTAACAAAAAAAAAAAAAAAGAAAGACGTTCAGGAATATTTGAATTCTAAGGGACATTTTTAGTTCTATTTTAATGCATTACTCATGTAGGATACAAGCATTACAATATATCCTGATAAAAAAGATCAATTAATTTTTCTTTGACACTAAATCAGGGCTGTGAAATCAATATAATTTTCTATTACTACAAAACCAAAATGATTTCAGGAAAAATGCTACATCATCTTTTTACCACCAGTGTTCCAATAGTAGCTACTACAGCCAAACCACAGAAAGTTATCATATGGCAATAAATATCTCTGAAATGGCAGCCTCAGAAACAAGAAATTCCCTAAACTGAGATGACTGCCAAGAACCAAGTTCTGTGTAATGAACTTGCCTGCTCTCTGGTGTTTCATATGTTCCTGTTTTTACATGATATCACGAGAAGTCAGCATGACTCTAATACAGATTTTAAAAAAAGTTACATGCTTCATGTTACGATTGTTATTAAAGGAAATCAGTACCTAAAATATTTAATATCTCCAGTCACATTGTATTATTCTAACTTTTGTTTTTACAAACAAGGAAGCCGTTTCACTGGAATAATTCTTTTCCACCAGGGTTTGCCAGTTCAGAGATAACTACTGTAAGGTTACCCAAGAAGATCTTAAATCCCTGTGGCTTGACATAAGCGACACACTGCCAGAAAGTCTCACCCCTCACAGAGCTCTATTACTTTACATATTTGTAGTCCAGCAGGGAAGGATGACAGTGAGTCAGCCACAGTCACTGCCCCAGGGAGATGATCCCTTCTTGATGTCAATCACAGTGAAGATCCTCTCACTCTTTCACTTGCAGAAAGGCTGCGATGGCCAAGAGAGGGTTCAGGAATGCAGTTAGCACTGAGCCACAAGAGTTCCTGCTTAAACGTGCTCATTTAGGGCTTAAATGCTGTTATTATGACGCTACTGAGACACTGTATTACAAACCCAAACATTTCGCTTAAAGGAAAATTTTACCAAGCTTTATAAAAGATCAAGTTCTAGGCTACTAGGACAAGTAGTTTCTCCTTCTGCTGCTACACAAAATATATTCTTTGGGTCTGAATTAGTGAATTAGCCTTTCCTAAACCCAAGATAGTTGGCTTCCTTTTCTACTGTGGCAGCTTAACCTAATTACATACACAAGGGGAAAAAAAGGATGGTTGGAGAAGCATAAGAGGAAACATTGGCACCTTCAGCCATGGAATAAGACAGACATTCATCTGCAACATCTTCCGTGGAACTGTACAGGATTACTTAGTCTGAGGACTGATTTTGAACCCTTAGTAATGGTGACGACCCTAATAGTAATAATGTGTTTGGAACAGGCAAATGCATCTTAAATAGTAATCCTGGAGTCATCATTAAACTTACCACGTGTTCCTGACATTAGACCACAGCAGGATCACCATGGATTGCTGGTACACTTTGGTTTCTGCAAGAATCTGCTCAGTAGGGGCATTCAAAATGCTGCTCCCATAGGTATTTGTACCCGTAGAGCCTATTAACATCAGCTATAAAGACAGGTACACAGCCAATCATCTCACCTGCTGTCCTGGGGTTCTTCAGATCCATCCTTGGTTGAAGTTCCTCAATTTCACAAGGATTCAGGTGTATTTAAAACACACGTGATACAAAACACAGTATCAGACTGCATTTGTTCACTGAATACACTTGCTTTCCAAAGTTTTTGTGATGCAACACATTGTATTTTTATTAAGATCCATTATTATTTTCATTGTCATTGCTGTTACCATTATCACTCATCAGTAAAATGAAGCACAGAAACTGGATGGGCAAAGAAAACACTCTGATCAGGGAAAAAGTGCAAATTTTAAGTATGCTGTTGCATCTACAGACTTACTTGGCATAACAAATACACTTTGTTTCTATAAATTGAAAACCACTTTAACCCAGTGATGAAGTTATTCCTTCATCAAGGAAGTTAATATGCTTTTCAGAGAATTGTGGATTATAATGTGTGGACAATGAAGGGAAAAGTACTTATTTCTGTGAATTGTTAACTTGCTGGTGGTTCTGCTCTAACATTAAGGCTCTACAGGTATTGCTTACAAGGAGGTTTATGGTACAAAGAATATATATATTGAAATATATAATATATATTGAAAACTTTGCTTTTAATGCAAAACTCCTTTTTAACTAATTCTTGCTCTGTTACAGGAATATAGTAAGGCACCTGAAGCCATAAAAACATTTATGATCTCCCATAAAACTCAATAATGGACAAACTGATTTGTCTCAAAATATACAAAAATAATTGGACTGAGAAGTTACATGCCAGGTTTCCACTCGGAAAAAAAAAAAATGTGATTCCTACTACTAGAAAATACTGAAAATGAAGGTTCATAATGGAAATGCTGACCAACTATTTACCTCACTCATGCTAGCTAGACATATAAATGCTCTCAGACACTCTGTAAAAATCTGAAGCTTTCTTTGATAAACTCTGCTTCCATAACTAAAAATGAAAAACCACCTTTCCCAGCTTTTCAGATCAGTACAGATATAAGTACAGAAATTCCCATCTTGCAAATTTCCTGACTTCCCAGAATAGTCTGGAAGCAAGAATTACTGTAAGACATCAGTGAAGATGTATTACAAGAAGTGCTAAAAAAGCGTGAATTACACTATTTACTACTTTTTTTTTTTCTTTCTTTTTCTTTTTGGTTAAGAGACCACCCTTTGAAGAGGTCACCTAAGCCAAAATATAATTGCAAAGTTAATATTCTCTTTTCCGGGCAAATTGAAGGAATTTGTTTCAGATTATCTGTCCAATACCAGCCGGGGAAATAGCAATCTAATCAAATCAAGCATGGTTTATATTACAGTTTAGCAAAAGACACTGTATCTGACACTTCCAGAAATGATTCAGATATTTGAGTACAGTAATTTCTGTACAGCAGTAGGCCAAGGTCAAACATGAAATTAAACTCATCATTAATGTAAAATCCTTTAGCCTATGCTGCTCTTGAGACATTTTCACCAGATCCTTTCAAAAGGGAATCAAACAGCTTATTCATGATGCATGCTTTTGCCTTTTCTGGGAGTGGTTCCCAGTACAGTAATCTTTGCCAACAGGACCAAACCACAGTCTTCAGGAGCATGTTCCAGATTTAGCCCCATGATTCAAGCTCCCACCTGCTTTTAAAGGGGAAAACCCTTCTCTGTGGAACTATTAACCTGACATGTCTCCAGTCTAGACTAATAATTATGCTAAGAACTGACTGAGTCCATTATCCGCATGGAATGGGTGGAGGCTTTGATAAACCAGTAATAATAGGCGTCAGACTAGTCACCAAGGATTGTTCTTACTTGCTTTCTTATAAAAGGGAACTTTAGGCTCATTCAAGAATTCTGCTTCCATTGGGACTGACAAACTGTGTTTATCTCCACCAAAGGCAAGGGACTGCCCTGTAGTGCCTATAAAATGGGAAATGGAATATTGTTCAGCAAAAGTTGACCTGCTCCTGTAGATTTTTGTCAACACTGCTTTTGTTCAAAATGGGAAGCAGTGTTCCTCTAATTGTACCATTCCAATTCTTCTCATTGCAGTATTCTAATGGATGCATTCACTTAATATATTCTATGCTTTGAAAAAAGAAAAAAAACCAAAAACACACAAAGAAAACAAGTGTTGAGAACTGGAAAGAAACTGGTGACCCTCAGTAGAAAAAAAGTAATATACAATTCACAGGGCGACAGTTTTGAAACACAAGTTGCTCAGGCCCTATTTCAGCAGCGGGCCAGCCAGAGGTTTAGTTTTCACTAGGAACACCATGGAAGGAGCTTCATTTCTGGCAGGAATCTGCCACTCCATCCTCCTGCTGGACCCGCGGGCGTGGGTGATGTGCCCTATACTGGCACCAGGAGCACACACTATTTAGACAATCATGTTGGCAAATCAATCCTTCATGCATGCAGTTTGCCCACTGTCAAATATCCACAACCACGAGTGCAAATCCTTTTGCTAACCTCTCGGAATCTATCCGGAGCTCTTAAAATGGTTTTTCCAATGCAAGAGTATTAACCAAAGTATCTAGCTATACTTAAAACTCTTTATTCCATTTTGAAACACGCAAAAAAGACAACAGATTTTCAAGCACTCTTCAGAAAAAGGAAAATAAACCATATAGAGCACTATTATAAAATATTTGAATTATTTGCTTGCATTTTCCTTTCAAATATCTCAAAGAATTGCAAGGAGATTGAGATGCATCGTTATCACCATTTGTCACAGAGGGAAACCAAACGAGGAAACTAAGATGCAGCTGTTTTATTTCTTACAAGCAATGCTGTTACTGAAAAGGAAAATGAAATATTTCAGGAATTCTCACTTCTACATGCTGTTCTTCACATCACTCTTAAAAATAGCATATTTGAACTGATTGCTTTCATATTAATTTTGGAGTTTGACATTTTTAAATAGCTGCACACAAATGTCTAATGAAAGATAAATGTATTACCTCTTTGAAAAAAATATTGCTGATATCTAACTTTGCAGAGTTATGTCAGAAGTACGAACAGTTATCTTCACTTATAGTATAAATTCCTGTCATAAATGAACACTACGGAATGAAGCACAGTCAGTTTCATACACAGCCATATACAAAGGTCTCAGCATAATGACCACTGAACAGCTATCAGTCCTCAGCTATCAGCATAGTTTCAGGTTTTCAGATTTCTCTCAATACTAAAAATATATTTAACATTACCTAAAAAGCTCCAAGCCTACTTTAAAAAAAAAAAAAAAAAGTACGATTAGAAACAGCAATTTGCATGGTATGCTTCACTCTTATGCAGCAAGTTCTAAAAGATGACTATGCTTAAAATCACTATTCGATTTATAATGTTTTTGTAATAAAAAAGCTTGACAATTCAAAGTGATATTTTTCTTTCTCTTCTCTTCTCTGAAGTAATTAACAGGAAGGTGCAATCCTAAGAGACTGAACCCTTTTGGCGAACAGAGATGCCAAACACAGTTACAAAGAAGATAGAATAAAAACTCTAAGATTCAGTTTAAAAAAGCAAAGATGACCCTGAAGCTCTCGTAGATATCCTAACGTAGTAACGTTAAGAAATGGACATCACTGAAAAAAACAACGAAAAAACAGTTAGGAAAGAAGATCTAGCCACAGGGCTTTGTTTTTCCTGCAGATGAGAAGCAGTGTGCTACAGTCCCTATAGAAGCACAGTAATTGGTGTGTTGGGAACATCCAACACTCATCCATTCTACAGCCCAAAGGACTGAGTTTATGTTACACAATCTAACCCCTCCCAGCAGCACTAGCCTGGACTCCTTCAGGAGTACTGCCTCTCAGTCGCTTTCAGCATTGCACTCACGTTTGAGAAAGTGATACCTGCCATAGCACGCTCTTTTTAAGTAAGCTCCGGTGATCGAGGAACAAACCTTCCCACAAATCGCTACACGCTGCTAGTAAGATAAGATCACTGAGAATGCACAACAATTGCTTGCAGCGTGACAAAGCTAAACTAGATGGTGCCATTCAGTGAGGTTACCTCTGAGGAAGGGCAGAGTAAGGGCTATGGCCACATTGTCAGGCAGGCTGGAAACATGACCAGAGCACTGCACAGCCTCCTTTTGTCAAGCTCTGTTAATAAATAACAATGGCTGTCACAATTTAGCCTTAACAGGCTTTGCCAGTTTGAACTTAAAATGAAATTGCACTCCTTTTAAATAGGGTCTTGCTGCAACACAAACAGGTATTTCATTATTAATGTATTTTTCAAGGCTATATGGATCTCCTATTGAAATTGCTGAAATTATGATTCACGGATTTTTTAAAATTTTCTTTTTCAATAGCAAGCTTTGTTCATTTATTTCCTGGCAGGTAGACTTGACTGCTCCAGAAAAAAAACATTATGCTTGCCCAGTACTAATATTCTACTACTGATTCTGTCACCTCAGAAAGTGAGCAAAGAAAGCTACTGGCCTGTGATTTGCAAAGTCCCTTGCCTGCCATAAGCTGTGCAGCCATAAGCACTGCTCTCCCGCAGGCTCTGTCCCTCATTCGTGAAGCAGAGATAATAGCTACTCCTTGCTTGCTGCACAATAGCTATGAGAAGCCAAACACAATAAACCCTTGGGAACACTGTGGTCATAAGAAGAGTAAAGCAGCAAAGGTGAAAAGTCAGGACTATTTATTTTCCTGGCAGAGCACTGCTCTCAGAACAGTAAGGCAAACAACAGGCAAACGACCCTGGTGTAACGACAGGTAGGGTTGGTTGCAAGTAAGACGCATTCAGCCTGTTGCTTTTAACTGGTATTGTTTCTGTTGATAGCTTTGTAGGACACTGTAATCAAATAATTATTGTTTCCTTGCTTGCCAACTATTTTTCTTTTATTAGTAATACCGACCTTTGTTTATACTTCTTCCTCCCATGGGAAACTTCAACACATCTCCAGAAGGGATGTCGTATGACTCTCATTTATAATGGGATCCCTCCCTTTCTTCCCAAGCAAGTCTCTCTCTTTCTTTTTTTTTCCCCCTCTATATTTGTAGAGAGGAACACCAAGTGAAATCTCTGCTGTGTTCACATTCATGTGATCTGAACAAGATGAACAGATCAGCAGTTCCCACACATTTGCCTAGGAGACGTACAGCTGAAGAGAATTCATCTCAGACACCATTCCATTTGAACTGTTTAACATTCATTCTGACAACATTAGCAACAGACCATAAAGAAAAGTAGTGTACATATATGTATATAGTATATATACATTTTTGTGGGTTTTTTTTCTTCCCTTAATGCAGTGAGTGTTTTCTGGGATTTTGCATCCTTCATTTCTTGGCTCTTTTGCTCTTAATTTCCTACTTGTTCTCCCACCACGCTCTTTCCTTTCTCACCAATGCATGCATTTTACTATCTGTCCCCACTACTGCTCACTCACAGCCTATATCTTGGTGTGGTTTTGTCTGCTTTAGTTACCCTTCCACCCTCCACCACACACCTGATCATCTTCAATGTGGTTTATTTTGCCTTCTCATCATGAACTACTAGCCTTTGTCCTAGAAAATCCTTTTCTTTCACTAGGTCATCATGTACTTCTGTCATTCTCATTTGTAGCCCCCAGCTCCACTACTGGCAGCTCCTGCTGATGACAGATGTCTCACAATCAGCTGCAAGCCTGCTCTTGGCTCCAAGCCTGAGGGAAGCTCCAGACTTTTGTTCACATTTTCTCTTTGCAGCAGCACTTTTATAGAGATGCAGCAAAGTCACCTTTTCTTAAGTACAGCTTCTTAGAGAATTCCTGGTCTCTCTGCACCACCAAGACTGAATACCTGTAGAAATAGCATGACAAAAATTGCAGACAATGCTATCCAGCAGGGTGAGTAAGCATGGATGGCATCTTGCCCTGGAAGTCCTGTTTTGAGCAGTCAGAGCATGTCGGTGCATTATTTCATTGCCTAATATACACAGCAGGAGCTCCAGAATTGAGTGTGCAGATGAACCTTCATCATACCAACCCTAGGCTGCATACATCCTCCCCCATCATCTAGTTCAGTACTTTCATCTCTTCCCATGACTCCTGTGCCATTCAACCTCAGTATTATCTTCCCCTACTCATTTCTTTGGCAAGACATAAAGCATACATAATTGTCCAACATGGAGCTAAATGAAGAGAGTCTAGGGTGTGCTAAGTCATCAAGCAACCAGCAGGAAAGTCTACACATTCAGATTCACTAGATATCCCAATGCTATACATATTTAGATTGGCCCGGTGCCTATCTATCAGGTGCTGGCAGCCAAATACCACAGTCTTGTACCCTGCAAAAAAATGTCTTAAGAGGCTATGTCTGTACAGATCCAATATATAAAGTAATTGTATCAACTTTTGGCCTCTTCGCCCTATGTGCTCTGGAGCAAAGAAACCACCACCAAAGGCCTTGCTAACTCAGCTCTACGTGATGTTACCACACTGGCAAGTAACACCTTGCAATAAAAAGTCTGTGAACTACGACAGTGGCTGCTGAGAACTGGATGCCCATGTGACCTGCTTTTGGCAAGAGCTTTACTTTCCACTAGCTCTAGACTAGTCCTGCAGACTGCAGCCCCAGCAGCAGAGAGTTCTAGAACACATCATCCGATTTCACAGAAACACAGAATAGTTCAGGCTGAAAGTGACCTTTGGAGGTCAGCTTGTCCAATCTGCCCTGTTCAAGCAGGGCCACCTAGAGCAGGTTGCCCAGGACTATGCCCAGAATATCTCCAAGTACGAATACTTTAAAACCTCCTGGGACAACCTGTGCTGGGTCACCCTCACAGTAAAAAAAGTGTTTATGTTCAAACAGAATGTACCATATTTCAGTTTTTACTTTAGACTTAGTCTTATCCAAAAATAACCCAGTTCATCTAGTTTGAGACCACTCTAAATGAAATCAAATTGATGTTTGAGAGATTTGCTTCAACAGCAAAAACATAAGTTTTTATTCTAGCTGAAATGTTATTGTAGATTTATTCACCGTTTCACCTATACAATCATGTTCTGCCACTCTTATTCACAATCACCATCTGCCTTTAAAAAGTAGTGTTTAACATAGTACTCCTTCCAACGTTTTAACATTGTACGGGCAAATTTTTCTTCTTCCGTTAGCTGCTTCCCCATCTCCAAAAACGGGACACAAAGAAAAATACAGAGAACTGCCCAAATGCAAATACACCCCCACACTATGCATTGCAATGCTTTAAACAATAGAAACATATGTTTCATCCATTCAAAAGCTGGTAATAATGCAGGTATGAGCTAAAGAAGAAATGTGCTTTCCATTCCACATTTACTTTGTTTCCCGCATTACCGAGATTATATCCCGAGACTTCTTAAAGCCACAATTAGCATCTGTGATAGAAACGTGAAAACAACTTTACCAAACTTGTATACCAACACGAAACACTGTCAATGACCAGAAACCATACAGACATTGATGCCAGGTATATCTCAGGATTAGTACATCTAGGCAGTAGATACTCCATGCATTTAGAAGCTGGTTTTGTTCTAACACAACCTCGTCTTAGACCCAAATGAACCAAACTGATTGTGAAATTGGTGCCCAGTTGGGCTGAAGGCCGATGAAACACTGTGCAGAGACACTACAGAGTGGGTAGCTGCATGCAGCGTGGCAGGACACTACGTAAGCAGTGGATTGGATGCTACACATGCTGAGGGTGTCTGGTGTTCAGAGCTTTATGATTCATCAAGACAGTCCTGTTCCAGTACTGCTGAGGTCACGGTTATGGCTACAGCTCTGTAGCTGGGACAAGTCAGCCAGATCCCTCATGAAAATACTATTCAGTTTGACGTGCAGAATTGCTATAATTGCAGTTTAAAAATTATCACATAATTTGCAGACAAGTACAACTGATATAATTTAGGAATAAAAGACATAAGGAACGATAATAGAGGAAAATAACACATGCCACAATACTTTTCCAAAAGGAGTGAAGAGACACTCAAATGAAAACTCCCAGAAGAATGGACTTCAAAATGTCTATTTTCCCCTTAGTATTTTATGACTCTTCAGATCATTAAGAAAGACATCTACAAGTACAGGCTCTCAGCTTTTGCCATGCTAGTGAGATTTTTCTCAAAAAGTTTCAAAAGTAAAAGTTCTGTTAAAACGAAACTGTACAATAAAATTGCATCATACCCAAAAACTTTATTCCTTCAACTTTAACCTAACAAGTCAGGCAAATTAATTAAGAAATCAACTTGCAAAACAAAGCACTACTTTTGTGAATACAGGAGGCAGAAACTGGCACTCAGAAGACTTCCTGCTAAACTGGCTTGCTCACACCTTATATTTTTAAACTAAACATAACTGCTATTTTCTGCCCACTCTAATATGTACAAGTTTTAAAGTTCATCAATTTGCATGGTGATTAGAAAAAAAAAAATTAAAAGGTTTCATCTGAGCTTTTTCTGATAAAATTCTAACAGAATAGCTGTTAACATTAAATAATGCTTCAAGGTCAATTCCCATTAATTGTGGTAGCATTGATTTAATTTTTAAGTGTAGGTAGGATGCTTTTCCCATACCTGCAAACCTATTTTTATCATAAACAAGTTGCTTCTTGACAACTTAAAAAAAAAAAAAATATGAATCACTCCCAGTCATTTTCATACAGAAAAAAGTGGTACTACTAGAGATATTAGTGTGCTTAAAGAATTAAGCAGGAAAAAACCAGGAAAAATCATGGTTATGGATAAAATATGCAAAACATTCTGGATATAAAATTTTCACGGCCAGTTTTTAATCCAAATACTTTTTTCCAGAATTACACATGATTTAGGAACTCATCAAATACACATGCTAACTAGGAGTCACCAAGCCAAGAGGAAATGCTGTGCAAGGAGGCGTGGCTGTGGCCCTGTCAAAGCCAAGGTGTCTGAATCAGCACCACAGGTGGCATCTTCATCTGTTCAGGAGCCAAAAACCGGGAGTCCTCTCCTGAGGGCAAGTGCCTCCAGTAGCCTTTGAAGAACAGAACATGGCTCACTCCTTTTGAAACACAGCTGCAGTGGGAGGGGAAATGTTATACAACACCCAAGCAGTTACAGCACCTGCCAAGTTTTGTGCTCCAGCTCTCAGAGTTAGCCCTGTCTCTTTTCTCATGATTATGTAACAAAATTCAAAACTAGCCTGTTGAATAGACTTAAATCCAGAGCAACTTGCTTCCCCGCTTTCAGAGTACCACTGACATTAGGTTACAACATGTTGCCTCCTGCCTCCGAACATTCATTTTCTATTTTGTGAAACCTGTGAGGACACAGAGGGGAACTTTGCCCCTAGCTCCCTTCTCACCTTCCTCCAGCCTAGACATTGGCTTGGTGATTAACATACGGTCATGGGAAGGAAGAGACATTGATATGAGTGAGGACACACCTGAATCCCATTTTCCTGCTTGTCCAACTAGTCTAACCACTATGTTAACCACTGAATCATCAGCAACCTGTTTTTGAATAACAGTGTTTGTTGCTACTCTGGTTTGTTTTGTTCGTGGTTTTTGTTTGTTTTTTTTTTAAGGAATTATCCCAGTATTCACATTGGATCAGTCCCTCATGAGGCTTAGATGACACCTCAACTCATTTCTGATTGGCTTAAATCCCTAGTCACACATACCAACACTATTATTGCTATGAAATCCTTCAGATAAATAAGAGCATGCCTACAGAGTTAAAGTAGCTCTATGATTATGCAGCTGCTCAGGAAGGTTGGCTGGACTTTTATTATTGCCAGTCTTTGATGGACCAAGTCATAGGTCCATATATAAATATTTATATGTGATCTTAAATGTGCATACTTCACATGGTATCAATGATATTGAAAAAAATCATGAGAAAAAGGTACATTACTATGAATCACTATGGTTTGCAGATCAGTGTCTCAAGTAGTGACCAAAATTTATATTCACCACTTCTAATAGCATTCAAGAGCTTTTGTTTAGGGCCTAAATAGACTAGGCACTGCAAACAAAGCATACAAATGAACATTCCTTTCCTTTCTTCCATGTAGACAGAAAAAAGTAGTCCAAATGTTAAAAAAAAAAGTGGTTAGTGGGCTTACATAAAACAAAAACCATAAAATGTCCTTTGACATTGATAGTTAATGTAATTTTTAAATTCCCACATTGATCGTAATTTGGCAATTTTATTTATTTTCTACAACTAAATCCACATGGGAAAGAAACCAGATATTGTTTTAAATTAATTTGATTATCATATATCCACACACTAGTCCTGATTACTCAAGCTGTGCCTTTTTGCATATCCAAATTACAAAACACTTTCAACAGCATTCTGTACAGTATTGCTCATTTCCAAGGACATGATTATCATCCGAACATATGGAAAAGAGAAAAATAGTTATTTTACTTAATAACTATACTTATGTATACAATCTATACAATTTTCCTTTATAGGTACAATGTGAAAACTCCTTTTATTTAATTTCTCACTTTACATTTCCTCTACATTCTTTCAATTGAAGTGTTTTCCCCCTTTTTAACAGGCCTTTGAAGCAGAGTTTTAGTGACTTATTCTCTCAAGTTTTAGAAAGGATATTTCTCTATCTGCCAACTGGTCCATGCTCCTGCCATGCCTT
Organism: Cnemophilus loriae; assembly: GCA_013397755.1. Lineage (NCBI taxonomy): Eukaryota > Metazoa > Chordata > Aves > Passeriformes > Corvidae > Cnemophilus > Cnemophilus loriae. The sequence continues at coordinate 1,689,037 of VZTF01009271.1, read as the reverse complement.
CCTCACAGCTGTTCTGCCAGTCTCACAGGTGCTTCATCTCCCTGCCTCTGCAGCTTAGCAGCTCAGAACTCCACAGAGCTGCTCAAAAAGGAACAAAGCACCTGACAGAAAATGCATACACACAAAAAGCAACTCCAGCATTAGGTATAAAAAAAATTGTTTAAAAGCGACTAAGTGAACCAAGTTCTACTCCTGTACAGCTTCTGTGATCTATGTGACTTGAATCCCAGTGCTGACTCAGAATAAAAAAAAAAAAAATACCCCCTCCCCCCATATTCATAGTTTCCGACCTTGTAATAAACTCTGGCTGAAACAGCTACTTTGAAAGAACCAATACACATTTAAAACACTTTTTTTTCCTTAGCTCTTCTATGCTACTTCTGCCCTCTTACTATTGTGAGGCAGACTACACCAGATGACAGCAAATTACATACCAAACACCTTATCCTATTATGCTCTTGCTTTCTTCCCCTGCTTGCCCTCCAGAGTTCTTCTATTTTAGACCTATTGCAAAGATCTCACATCCAGCTGTGCCACACTAGCGCAACGCAAAATAATCCACCTTTAATCTCCCAAGATCCCTCTTGACCCAGCTAATGACAGAAGTGGTGGTGCAAGCGAGAGCAGGTACAATCTGGAGATTATAAGAACACAGTATCTCCATGGAGCTACCCTCAAACGCCTATGGGTTGAGAGATTTCATGTGATGACAGTAGCCAAGGTAAAGAAGGGTGAGGTGCCTTAATTACGCCAACATTTGGCTGTCAAATAAGGTATTTTCCAACTCCAAGGCAACCGTTTTAGGAAGCAAATTATGCATTTTAATATACTGAGATACATTAAAATGGAAAAAAAAAAATGCAAAAACACAAGAGCACATGGAAATTCAGCATGGCTTGCAAACTGGGAATAAAACACGTACTTACACGGGATTAAAAACTCAAAAATTCTAATATCATTTAATAAAAAAAATTAGCATGACTTTAATCAAATATGGAAAATTTTGAAAGGAAACTGACAAGGGAAATTACCGTCTTCTTTTTTTATTATCTGAAAACAAGAAATTAAGTTACGTAATTAAACAAAGTTTTTAAATTTAGTATTTATTAAAAAGTTCCTTTTGGTACTGTAATTCCGTATCAATTGTAATTATATCTGAGTGGAAAAAAACCTTAAATATTAATATTTTACTACTATTAAGCTAGGAGATATAAGGTAGTAGAATTAAAAAAAAAAATAAAAAAATCAAACAACTACCAAACTTTAAAGTAAAAAGAAATCATAGATAGAAATGTTCTTCCACTAATTTTTCATCTATTAGGAATATTAGGAATGTATTTTTTAAGAGGGCAAAGAGCTTTTTCCAGAAGTACTAGAATTTAGCCCTCATAAATAACAAAGTAAATAGACTAATGATCTTAAGCTACTACAGGTATTAAAAATCTTGTGTTCTTATTTATTTGGAAACTTTAAAAAAAATGAGATGGAACAATACAATAATGGATTCAGGAAAATTATTACATTAATCTATATAATTCCTTAATTCTACACAATCCATCATAATTAATTGTTCTCATAAAATATTGCATATTACATTTCATAGCTCTGATGAGTCAATATTACTAAATAGGAATAAAATACCAATAAATACAGGTCCAGGTTATAGTGATTTACCAAGTAGAAAACTCGGTTTATGAAAAATATTTTAAAAACTCATTTATAGTTATAAGTGACTGTAAAATAATTAATTCTGCCCCTTCCTCCCTGCTACATTTCAGGTCAGGTTTGGTACATCCACTATGATATGTAGTACTAAAAAAATTATGATACTTTTTTTATCCAGAACCTGATGCACCGTGTGAATTCAAAAGCTCCAGTACACACTTGTAGACAAGTTGCTGGAGGAAAGGTGCCAGCTAGAAACTCACCTCCCCGGTCAGGGGCTAAAAGGTCTGATTATCAACTTCCTTAGTTACCTGTTGCATGAGCTTCCCCAGGGCTAGGGACAAACAAGTGTGCCCAGGGCCCGTGGCACTGGAATTCCTGCCGTGCAGGTTTCACCATGTCCATTACTCTGCTGTTACTTGCACAGTGACCTGTCAGAAAGATGCTTCCATTTTATTTATTTTTGGTACTAAACAGACTAAGACTGAATTTCAAAATAAGAAGGTCTTCCTCTGAGAAAAATAAGGCAAGTCCATCAAATGAATTAGAAGAAAAGACCTTTAAGTGAGATTGGATTTTGTCGAATGGCTAAAAGAATGTTTTGCAAGCTTAGTAAAAGTACTTAGAAAAAATGCAGACCTATTTCAGAAAAAAAAAAGCACACAAGTTGTGAAAGATATCAAGGAGCTAAAATTTCGTCTCAAAGTAAAGAATGAGGCTAACTATCTATAGATTGCACCAGTTTACTGAAATAAAGAATAACACCAGTTCCAAATCTTGTCATAGCAGAAACGGCCAACAATTACATGGCAGAACTGGGATAAAAACATCCTGCACATATGCCTACACAACCACTGAGTTCCTACTCTTTACCTGACCTGGATACTACTGAGTTCATACTCTCCTATGCCTACACACCTGTTGCTAACACCGGACAATAACGTCTACAGGTAAATACATTTAAATACAACCAAGACAGCCCTTCCCTGTGCCACACTGGAGTCTAACTACAAGGAAACAGACCCCTGGCACACTGGGCATCTCACTGGCCAGACCAACACAGCTGGATTGACATCCCCGCAGCTGGCTCGACGCTGGAACCGAGACTGCTAAAGGCTTTTTCATCCTTCTTTAATTCATCTCTCCCTCTTTAATTCCTCTCTTCCCTTTCACCCTGCCCCTTTATTCAAAACCCACTGCCGTGTGCTTATACACTAGGCCAGGGACTAACATATTAATGTCTTTGCCAAGCGTGTAATTCACTGATAAAACTTTCCGGTTGTTTGCGACCCCCTGACTTTTGTCGTTCCTTTCGACCAAAGAGCATTTACGAATCTCAGGTGATTCTCTCCCTTTAAGGGTGGGTCTCCACAGTGGTGCAACAGGGGACTCAAAAACCCATTTTCACAATTTAGTGGGGGCTTTAAGTGTTTTTCGCAACTTCCGTAATCCGCAGTGATAGTTCCCTCTGTTCCCCGTATCAAAACAAAATAAAAAGAAAATAATCAATGTTTGAGGGAACTTTCAATTAAAGGAAACACACCGATTCTCTCCGACGCGACCCCTCCGCCGGCACGCTCTCCCCCACCGCTGCCCACCGGAGGCCCGCTCCTGGCGGCGCTCCCCATTGGCTGCCGAACATTGCCGAGTGCTCTCGTGCTCCTCCGGCGCGGCGCCGGAGGCGGCGGGGAGGGGAGCGAACTGCTCGAGCACGGCGCGGTGCATTGTGGGGCGGGAGAGGAGAGTTACTGCTCAGCCAGGGCCGCCATCTTGGCTGCGTCCGGACTCGCTCCCGCTCCCGGGGCCTGTTCCTTCTCCTCGCAGCGCAAAGCGGTGGAAAGGGAGAGGACGAAGGCCCCGCCCGGGCGGTGCTGATGCGCGCAGAGCCTCCTCGCACCTCTCTCGGGCGCCGCTAGCAAAGGGGGTGGGGGTGGTCGAGCGGTCGCCGGCGCGGCCTCTCCTCTGCCGGGATGGGTCGGTCCCGCAGCCGGAGCTCGTCCCGCTCCAAGCACACCAAGAGCTCCAAGCACAACAAGAAGAACCGGAGCCGATCGCGGTCTCGCTCCCGAGAAAAGGAGCGCGCAAGGAAGCGCTCCAAGTCCCGGGAGAGCAAGCGGAACCGGCGCCGGGAGTCGCGCTCCCGCTCGCGCTCTAACACGGCCCCCTCCTCCCGGCGCGACCGGGACCGGGACCGCGACCGCGCCTCCTCCCCCCCCGACCGTATCGACATCTTCGGGCGCACGGTGAGCAAGCGCAGCAGCCTGGACGAGAAACAGAAGCGGGAGGAGGAGGAGAAAAAAGCGGAGTTCGAGCGGCAGCGGAAAATGTGAGCCCCGGGCCTGCGCTGGGGACGAGCGGGGTGGTGAGGGATGGGGGAGGAAGGGAAGTGCTCTGTGCCTCGGTGCCTCTCTCTCCGCGCCTTCTTCCTGTGGGCGAGGGCCGCCCGTGGCTGGGTACAGGCTTTTGGGCCCTCGCTGAGGCCTAACCAATGCCTGTTTTCCCGCCATCCGCCCCTTTCTCAAAGCCCGGCTCCCTCAGGTGCGTTAGGAGCCGCCCCCTCGGGGTGCGAGCCCCTCGCACGCCTCCTCCATCTCGGCCCGCTGTGCCCGCTTTCCATCCGCCGCCGCTGGTCTCTCCCTCCTGCGCTGCTCCTAAACTTCTCTGTGCGGCGGAGGCCGCGGCGCCCCTGAGGCTTTGTGCTGCACTGCCACACGCCCGCCCCTCCCCTCCGTGGCGTGGAGCTTGTTACGCGTCGAGCGGAGGCATCTGGAGTTGCTCGACTGAGGGTTTCAAGAAACACTGTGCAGCTGCTGTATTAACACTGTGGGATTACTTTCTTGTCAAATGGGACGGTGAGATCCGGTGACTTGTTTCATTTGAAACCTTGCCCTTTTTTTCAGTTTATGTTATGGGGAGTGTGGTTATTTATTAAGTCTGCAGCTGCTATAAATAGTATTTTAATAAACGATGGGGTGCATTAATATGTTCAGCAACATATAAAGTTATAAAACAGACCTTTATGCAGCAGAGAGAAGAATGGTTTGAACAGCTGTAATTCGGCGATTCCTTTTCTTCGAACACTACCCTTGCTCACTGGACCACCTAATCCAGAAATAGCACTTGTTTGTACACATGAAGTCAAGTGGGGCTGTTAATTCTCAGGTGGAGCTTTACTTCAGCCATATCGTTCCCAGGATATATTAGTTGTCATTGTACGGCTTGGTGACCTCAAGTTGTCACTTTCATTTTTGTTTGAAGATAATCACCTTTGCTAACTTCAGAGTTTTCACGGTCAAAAACTTCCACAGTAATACAAACACGTGAAAATTGACATATTTTGACATACTGATCCTAGTTTTGTGGTTTAGAATTTTATTCAGTACCTAAATTAAGAAAAATATTCTGTGCATATCTACAGTGTAGAACTGGAATGTGCTTAACAATTTGAAAATAGAATGAATAGTTTATTCTAGTACTTAGGACCTGGTTTAGTTCACACGTAAGTAAATTTTCTATGTATGTTAGTTGTGAAATTTTGAAAAGCTCATGGAGTCTGTATAGAAGGAATTTGATATTTCAGCAATACTTGCTACTGCATAGTAGACATTTGAGGAAGAATCAATATTGGAAAAGATTTGGTATGGAATTTTGATACTCCTACAATAAACTTTAAATTTTAAAATGAAAAAGCACTAAAACTTAGTAGAATAGAAAAGTATGTTTTTTTAGTAAGTCATCTGTAAATTCTGTTATGTATGTTAGTATAGATTCATGTTAGATAAGAAAAGAAGTACTTCCTTTATGACTGAATAAATTAGTGGACAGTTCATAGATTGGAACTGACTTTCTTCTTCTCATGTCTTGTTCAAATCTCAGTACGCAACCTAACTTCAGCCCTTTCCTATAATGCTCATTTTCTTGCCTTGCAAGTGTGACTTTCTTCCTCTCAGAAATTTGGTAAAATGTAAGTGGTTTCATTCCTGCAGATTTCATACACTTAGTCTTCAAGAAGTAAATGGATCATACCAAAAACAGTTCTTTACATTAGTGACTTACCTGTTGCTCTGGACTCATAACTCAGTAGGCCCGGATGATAAAATGATAAAATACTGTAAGTTTATGTGGTTAAAAAAAAAAGAATAGTTGGTATACTACAGAATAAATCAGTGAGATTTATATCTGTGTTTATAATTTTATTTTCTTGATAAGGTCTAAGCCATTGTAATACTATCATTGCCTATAAGTCTAAAAATACATTTAATTGGTTTAATTAAATTTGAATGGCGTTTGTTGGAGTGAGAAGAATGAAACGCGTGCAGGCACAGTTCTTAATTTGAGTACACCATCAGTTGCTGAGGATATTCAAAAATCTATTTCAGACATGAGTGTCATGGTATTTTTGTAGCTATGCACTATCTTTATTCAATTAGCTAACTTTTTTCCTAGATTTCCTGATGTTAAACATAAAGCTGTGATAGTTTAATAAAACATGAGAATATGAACTTTATGGCAATTTATTTCTCTAGAACAGCCTTTTACATATACTAAGCTGTATTGGTACAGGATGGTGAGAGTACTCACTGCTGAGTAAGAGGGAAGAAAAACCTTTTAAAATAAAATTATATTTAGCATGTAAAGGATGTTTAAACATTTGTCCATGTAGGGTGGTAGCTTGGCAGAGATACCCTAACAGAGGGGTTGATGCATTTTTCTGGGAGTGGTCTAGGTTTTTTGTTTGCCTTATGTTGCTTTGGGGTTTTTTTTTTTTTCTGAAAGAAATCACCTCAAGATATTTTGTGTCTATTTTGGAAAAGTGAATGCTGGTCTAATGTGCCCCCAGCTAAATTTGCTATCTCTTGAGGATTGTAAGACTAAAATTGGTCTTCTCTGGCCGAATGATTGAGTTGAGGGTTCCAAAACTTTTTACTGAAGGAGATCCACTTAGATTGTTACACTTTTGAAAAGATGACACATGAACAGGGGAAATTGGGAACCTTTCACCTTTGTATTTCCCATGTTTATCTCAATAAGTAATCTATACTTCATCATCTCCTGTTGCATATTTACAAATTGTACTTTGGGTCATCTAGAAGTTGGTAAATTATGTAACTTTTTTTAATTAGTTGTTTTTCAAATAAGATAGGTTAGGAAAGATTTTCCAAATGAGGTAGGAAAATGCAAACATTCTGAAAATGACACGATATTAAGATATTACAACTGTAGTTGTTATTCTGAATCCTGGATTTGTGTTGCTGGCAGGCCAGAATAAAAGTTTTATAAGATTGTTCTGTGCTTCATGGAATATTTAAAATGAAAGTTCAGTGTCAGGTTTAAAACCAAGAGTCTTTTCCCCAAAGCCCAGAATAATTCCAGATAAATAGTACTAGATGAAATATAACCATAGAATATTCACTGTCGTTCATCCTTGGATATCTAATTGCCATGTTGTACTAGTCGTTACTACCTGGATTTTTTTTCTGTATTTGGTAATTAACCTGCAAATTTACCTAGTATTTTTGTATCTTTTTAAATGAAAAATTAAAACAGTGATCAGGCTAAGTGAAAATACTGCTGCTAGACTAAAATAAAGACAGGACATTTGAAAATATTTCCAAAATTCAGAACATGGAAACCTGCAGTTTGCAAGGATTTATTTAGTTCTTGGTATTGATATAATTTATTTTGGATCACTATGGTAGAAACAGAGTCCTGCAATAAGAAAAGTTAAGAGCTGAAGTACTTGAAATTTGTTAAGGATTATATAACTAGATTACAGGTGGGACACATGGAATTCTAGCTAAAATATTGAAATCACAAATTTCATTGCTTCTGTCTTCTATTTTAAGATACTAGAGATAGTTTGGTGCCTCTAAGGTGGTGGCTTTAAGGCAAGATTTTACAGGATATTATTGCTATACGTGGCTTAAAATTGAGACCATATAAACTCCTGAAGGGTGAATGATGGTCAAAGTTGGGTGGCGTTTGGATTTTTTGGAGGGGGGGGGCATGGTGTTGTGGTTCTTGAGTTGGGTTGGGGTTTTTTTCTCCTTTTTCCCCCTAATTGTGATCAAGAAGTAGTGTGATAAGTTGTCTTCAATTCAGTCTGTTAGTATGTAGAAAGATGCTAGATATGGAATGGTCTGAATGGATTCCTTGTGATAGGAACTCTGTTTGCCTGAATATTCACTTTCTTTAAACGTAGGGCAAAATACTCTTTAAATATATAATCTATGTGTATAAGTTACTCAGTAGCATGGCTGATGCTGCGTGTTGAAGGAGTTTGTTTCAGTGCCAACATTATCGATTAAAAATGTAATCCTCATGTTTGCATTTTGCAGTCGTCAACAAGAAATTGAAGAGAAACTCATAGAGGAAGAAACTGCTCGAAGAGTGGAAGAACTTGTAGCTAAACGCGTAGAAGAAGAGTTGGAGAAAAGAAAGGATGAGATTGAGCGAGAGGTTCTCCGCAGGGTGGAGGAGGCTAAGCGCATCATGGAAAAACAGTTGCTCGAAGAACTCGAGCGACAGCGACAAGCTGAACTTGCAGCACAAAAAGCCAGAGAGGTAACGCTCGGTCGTTTGGAAAGTAGAGACAGTCCATGGCAAAACTTTCAGTGTCGGTTTGTGCCTCCTGTTCGGTTCAGAAAGAGATGGAATACAGCAAAACTAATTCCCTTCTCATATAAACTTGAATTGCTGCGAAACTTAATTTCTAGCCTATTCAGAGGAGCTCACTGATATTTAAACAGTTACTCTCCTAAAACCTGAACAAGGATACTTGATTCTTAATGGAACTGACTACATATTTCAGAATTGTTTGAAACTTTTGCCATGGCTGCAGGATTTATCAGCAGTCCTTTCATTTCGGGGAAGGGTATTAAAAAATATGTAATTATGTATCCTTCATTTGTTTCATTTTGTTTACCTAGACTGTAAGAGGCTTTTGCCTTCAGTCAGGCAAAAAGCAGGGTCCAGCAGTGAGCTGCAGTACCTGTCTTTAACAAATAGGTTTCTTATTCTTCATTTAAAATGAACATTTTCCTTGAGCATACATTGGACTAATTCTGGGACTTCGAGCATAAGCCCATCCACGTCTTCACGAAGGATCTCTGTCCAAATCATTATATCCACTTTTAATAACTACTAACAACTCCTTTTTTTCTCCCTAGAAGTTATAAAAGAGCAGGTTGCCCTTGTCTGAAGTCAAGCTGAACGTGTGACTTGGGTTTTTGGGTTTTTTTTTGTTGTTTTGTTTTGTTTTTTAATCAGCAGCTGGAGCAGAAGCTGAAAATGTCTTCCTGTGAGACAGTAATTTGCTACTAAAGGCTTTGATGCCTGCCTGCACCAATCATTCCAGGATCCAGAAATTTCAAGGCAAACTTCAAACTGTAGAGGAAATTTGTGCTAAATAGTCATAAGTGTCAAATGCTCTTTTCACTCTGTACGTCCTACACAGTTTATTTTAAATTAATGTTTTGATTGGCTTACGAAAGGAGAGACAGTAGCAATGCAGCTTTCCCCTTCATACAAGATGTGACTTGTCAGTCACATAGTATCAAATTAAATGGAAACAAATGGAATGCTGAGTTACAATAAATATTAAAAACAATAAGTAAATAACACTTTTTTTGCAAATTCAGGCTTTAATATCAAAGAGTTTAAGTTGAATTTACATTCATAGTCAGCAAATTCTTCATATTTGGAGGTTTTCATTTGATCAGATGGATGACTTGTTTTTTTAAAAAAAGTATTTTTGGTATTGTCGTCATGTGGAGAAGTCCCACCAGTTCCTTGTAATGCAGAATAAACCTCCATGCCTGGAGTGAAGTGTGCTAGCTAGTAGCTGGTTACTAGTCATAGTAAGAAGTTTTCATATGCTTGCTTTGTTCGTATTAACTTTTTTTTCTTACACAGACACAAACCTCTGGCTAACTTTAAATCCTCCAAATATAAAAATAATTTGGATATATATTATGTGAACTGAAACACTTCAAAAATTTTCACGCAGTCTTCATATTTGAGTTGCATAACAGAGTTTCATAAAATTCACCAAGAAAACAACAATTACAAGGCTTTATTTCCTGATCTTGCCTTCCCTGGACTCCTGAGTTCCAAGTTCATACTGCAGACAGTTTCAGCTGTCTTAAAATTGTCAAAATACTGAATGTTAAGTCCATTCTCCCCATGAAAGAAGCCCATAGCTCCATGAAGTATGGATTACCATTTGTATTTTTCACTAACAGTAAATGTATTTTTCTTATTAATTGTTTGCCTTAGGAATGATTTACATATTTTTGTTCCTTCTTACCATAAACATCTGCATTCCTCAGCTCAGCCTTCCTTGTATGTTGTTTCTTTATAAATGGTTGAGCTGCTGATGCAGGTATTGCCAAGCTAACAGTACAAATCATTTTAAAGAGGAAGCTGGCGCGTATGGCAGCCGAGGAGCACACTCTGCAGGACACTGGACAAGACAGTAAATATTCAACTTTTAATGCTGATTAAAGGAGTATAGGTAAAGAATACGTAGGTATACTTAATTGGTGAGACAAACTATTCACTTTATTTATATTTTCTATATTACTTTTTAATTTGGTAAATACTATCCAGTTTTTGTAGTTGTCCTTGTTGATTTGTGTGATATTAAAATTCTAGTAATAAATTGTCAGGATTATATGATTAGGGAGGGTTTAGTTGGTTGCTGTTTGGACTGGGCGGGATGATTTAAATTGAGTACTAGAAACCAGTTTTAGTGGCTGCACAGTTTACCGTTGTGAGGCAAAATAGGTGGCTGTAAAGCTGCCACTTTAAGTCAGTTCACAAAAGAATTCTGAGAAAGATTAGTGAACATGCAGAAATGAATATTTTACTTTACTAACATCTTGCCCTGTCCTCCCCTTTAGGAAGAAGAGCGTGCAAAGCGTGAGGAACTAGAGCGAATACTAGAAGAGAATAATCGAAAAATTGCAGAAGCACAAGCTAAACTGGTACGTGAAGGCGTAGTTAACTGTTCTGTAGGGAAATACAGGTGTCTCTGGCAGATTTGCAACACAATTAAAATAAACAGATCCACCCGTTCTAGAGTTTAACTTACGTATTGCTGGTTCCATCAGTAACATTGCTCTTCTTCCCCTAGGCATAAAAGACCAGATCCTTAGTAGTAACACTAGACTGGTAAAATAGTTTGGATGCAGTTAATTTAGACGGGAAATGGCTGCCTTCAGAATTTAAAAAGCACATTTTAACTAAATCTTATGGGGAAGGTTGAAATAAGTTTACAAACATGTTCAGCTTTGTGTGACTAATTCTGTTCTGTTGAGTGGGACAAGTACAAACTAGATTTGATTCTAGTATAATGTTGATGTAGAAGTGCTGAAAGGGACTTTCAGCATAAGCTTAAGATGTGTAAGCTAGTAAAGTCTAACTTATGTTGGTCTTCAAGCCCTTTTAATCAGATGCTTGCCACATGAAAACGTTCAATATGATTTAGCTGATTCTAATCAATTGATGATAAGACAAACTAAGATGCTTCTGAATCCTGATTGAATTCTGTCAGTTTCAATTGCCCAAGTAATTACACCTCTTTCATATAAACATGAGGCTTCTTAAATCTTTTTGCTTGAACTACATCTGCTTTAGATGTCTTTCTGTTTTACCCTTTTCTCAACCTTTTATGGTGGAAACAGGACAAATGGAAAATTTAAAATATTGATTAATGTAATGAACTAAATAAGCACCTTTAGGAGACCACTGGGAGAGCTGTAAGAACCATAGGTCAATGTAAGGATTGACTAGTTGCAGATCAAGTGAAGATGGTTTTGGATTAGGAGGGGTTTTTAGATGGGTTTTGGAGCGGGGAGACCTAAACCTGAAGGTGCGTTACTTCATTATGTGTGTATGTTACTTCACCTTACATGTGACAAGCGTTGGGACAATTTCTGTATGTATCTAATGTCTTCCTTAATTAAAATGTAATGTGTTGTTTGCAAAGCAATGCTGAAAAACATGGCGTGTAAGCACTCCAGATTTCGATACATTAGCTGTAGGAAGTTGTCAGTGTTTCTTCTAAACTCAGTTCAAATAGCCATTTCATAAATAGTTTCACTGAAACCAACTATGTCACCTAGCTCAGGCAGAACTGCTTACGTACTTACGCAGGATTGGACCTGTTTGGAAGTTAATATGGACTTGTAAATTGCTTTTATGACTACAAAATACGCTGGCCTAAATTTTACCATTTTCCTATATAGGCTGAAGAACAATTGAAAATTGTTGAAGAACAAAGAAAGATTCATGAGGAGAGGATGAAACTAGAACAAGAGAGACAGCGTCAGCAAAAGGAAGAGCAAAAAATTATCCTGGGCAAAGGAAAGTCTAGGCCAAAACTGTCCTTCTCCCTAAAAAGCCAGGATTAAATTTCAACTCGGAACTCTTACAAGAAAAAAAGAAACAAACAAAAAACAACAACAAAAAAAAAAGGAAAACAAACAAAAACTTCGTATGGTAGCTTCATGTTGAAGTGTTTTTTGTTTTTTTTTTCTTTCTCTCAAAATTTTTTTTGTCTTTTTTGAAAGTTGGAAAGTTAGCTTGTTCTAATAGGGGCTGTGCTCTGCAATTCTTATTTTTTTTAAACTTCCATTAAGTTAAACCCTTATCAGATCATCGTTGCCTTTTAGAGGGTGATCTGTTTTCATCAATTTTGTTTCTGTACTGGTGGTCTGAAGCAACTCATGTCACTTTATGAACTGTAGATGATCTGATAAGGTTTTACTGACCTACTCATCAGAGTTTGACTCTGATAATTGACAGAACTTTATACTGGGTATTGCTGACTTTTAATGTTTTTATTTTAAAGTCAGTAAATACATGAGTAAATTGCCATAGTATTACTGGACCTCTGTGGTTTATTGTTAAATCAGTGTCCTATGATACTGTCCCGTTGTTGCGCTTGATGTTCCTGATACAGGTAAGGAAATAGTTTGTCATTTCTGCTATGAATACATAGAGAGTTCAGTATTGTCTCTGTTAGATTTGTTTTTATTACATTGACAGCATTCAACCAGCGTTCCCCATTGTGTAAATAAACCAATTTGCTGAATAAAGTGAAAGTCTTAAATTCATATGTTTAAGTAAATTTTTTTAGCACACTTCTATAAACATCTATAAGAGTGACAATTCACATTATTAAATTCAAGACTATAGTGGTATTTTTTTAAATTTTACTTTAAACTATTGTGGCTTCTACTTATAATGCAAAATCACACACAGTAAAAAATCCCTGCAGTTGTGAATGTTATTGATGGCTGCTGCTGTTTTTATGAATGTTGGTTTTTATTCTGACAGAGACTTATTTCAGCTGCAGTATCATGTTTAAACGGCTGTTTGGCTTACTGCACCCAGACCAATACTTCTGATATCTAAACCCCTTCAGTTCACCTCATAATATAATATATTGTATAAGTTAAGGTCATTACCATATAATGAATCTGATGGATCCTAAAGGATTTAAAAATGGAAGTTTTTTCTCCCAAAGGACTGGACTGGCTAGTATATTTGAACTGAAAAACAGAAAGTGGGATTCTGTCTAAATACATTATTTTAGCCAGAAAGCAGCTGTTATACAGATCTTGAATATTATCCATTTATATATACAGGTTTTATTTTGCAAAATAAAACTACAGATTGAAAACTATATATATAAAGTCCCCCTTTTTGTATGTAATCCCTCTACCAAAACCTAGATTACAGTAGCTTGTCCAGTTCTAAAACTTTCCTATCAGCGTGCAACATCTGTAGTAACCATAAAATGAAAGTTACCAGTAGTTGCCTGAGCATTTGAATGTCACTGGACAAAGTTGGAAATAATTCCTGATATTCCCAAAGGGTCTGTTTCTGTAGATTTAGCAAATTAAATGTGGGAGCAAGTTGAATGTGCCACTGAAAGCAGTATTCAACGTGCTTTGTATGAAACCGGGACTTGGGGGCAGACTGATGTGTATTGCTTTGTCCAGTATGTCAAGAAAATGTGAAGATGGTAAAATACCTACACTATTACTGTACTTAAATTTGTCTATATATTGTATTACAAAAGAAGGTTGAAAGTTGCTTAATGCATAAAAACAAAAGCTGAAGCCAAATAAATCATGTACATGACCTGTTGGCAGGAGCAGGCTGTATTTAAAGATAACTGATACCTGTATTTCTAAAACAGAAAACATGCCCTGTTCCCTTATGAGAAACAAGCTATTAAAAGTCAATACTCAAAACAGATCTATGCAGTTTTGTTTCCTCTTCTAAAAGCAAGAAGCTAAGTAATCATACATGCAGCTGTGGTATCAAGCATTTTGTTCTGCATCACGTAATTTGCTGCTAAATAGCAACATTTGTTCTCTTCATTTAACATTGTGTAGGCTTAGATGTTACCAGGTTATTTTCAGTCCCACCTCTAGGACTATCTTGTGGACAAAATGCCCATTCCTAATAAGATTGCCCCTTCTGCCATTCCACATTTCACTACCTGTTTCTCTTCCCCTGCCCTCAAAAAAAAGGAAAAGCAGCTAGGTCTTTGCTTTGGTTTGGTTTGATTTCTTCTGTTGCAGTAGAAGTTCAGTTGGTGCAATCTGCTGTCTCTTTGCTGTCCTAAGGCATTCTCTATGTCTTAGATCTTTGTAGACCTGGTAAATGTTATGTTTGTATTGTTGTGTTTTTAAAGTTATTGTAGGACTTCAGAGATACTGTTGATTTCTAGAAAAATAGAGATGCGCACAGTTTGAGAAGGGAGCAAGTTGACATTTGATGGTCAGAACTTGGCATATTCTTGTATTCCCATAGGACTTCATACCCATTTAACACAAAGTATGTAGGAACATTTATGTAGTGTTTAAACCGTGAGCTCCCTACATGTGTCTACATAGAGAAAGTGCTGTTGATGATTGTGTTGGGTGTTTAATTTTTATTTCATTACAGTGTGAAGTTTCAACTTCAAATTTTGGTTAGACAAGTTTTGGGTTGTTCTGGGGTTGTGTGTGTCCTTGACGACCGCAGGGAGGCAGGTAGGCATTTTTGTTGCCACCTGCCTTGAGCAGTATTCATGTCCCTTATATGGTAACAGAAGAAATCTTAGTTTTTCCCAAACCTGTTCATAAATGTCCTGGATAATTACTTTAATATGAAACAGTGCATCTGGTCTGGCAAAGGCAGGAGTGTGGAAGGCCTTAGAGCAGCATGCTAAACATGTGCTCTTTGGAGATTTGCTAAACTGCCCTTTGAACTTCGCATGTTCATTTATCATCATGTTTCCAAGCCCAAGTGGAAAGCTGACTCCTGAGAAATGTATTGGAGGGATGGCATCCTTGCCAAAAGCAGAGACAATTAGGTTAGTGAGGTGTCTAAACTGCCAAGCAACTGCATACGTATGTATAATCTCACTAAAGTATCAACAGTTCATCCATTCCTATCTCTTCTTGAAAAAGAAGGATTTACCTTTGATGCCTCCTTTTCTCTTGAGCTATATGCCACCTCATACACCTCACGCTATCTATTGTCCTTCCTGACTTGAAGCTGATATCCCCCTCTTTGTGATGCTGTTAACATGCTCTCAGGATTGTTTTCTGTTTCTGCCATTTTTTGTATGTACACCAAATATGGAGGTATCGGTTATTATTCACTTTTAACTGCATGCAGTATCTCATTAAACATTTTCAGAGCATTTGGAGTCTTAGCTCTGAAGGGCAGGGTCTCAGTTTGGTGCAAGTGCAGGCAAAATTCAAGTCAGTGAACACCTTCCAGGCTGCGTTACAAAGGGGATTTATTTCAGAACTGAGAAGCTGCCTGTGTGCCTAAAGCTCATTCCAAGGCAGGATGATATGGTTGAAGTGCCTGGGTTGGTATGGTTTCAGACTGATGGACCAGTCTAGCAGGAGCTGAACCATGACCTTCATGCACCTCTGTTCCATTCTCATGCTGGTACTGCCATGTGTGCATTTCAGGGTTATCCCCCTGTTTCCATCCCACCATTTTGTTAGCCTGCTGAAGAGTGCTGAGCTTCTGTCGACATTTCCGCACTAAACAACCTCGTGCTTACAATCATCTTCCATGGACCAACACTTAGAATCAAGGGTCATGCTGGCTCAGCATCAGCTCTGCTCAAGAGGACATAGATCCCCTTTGATAATAAAAGGCCAGTTGTGTAGCAGAAGCTTGATCCCAGGTCATTTTTCCTTACCCCTCATATCACAGACCATAGAATAATGTAAATATTTTTGTTTTCAAAGAGTGGTACAGAGAATTGGCGTAAGTCAAGTCAAACAGAGTTAAAATGCGTGGTTTGGATGTATGAACATCTCTGATTTTTATTACAAGGCTGCTTGAATTCTGTGGCTGTATTTGGGAGAAGCCAAGTTCATTTTCTAAGAAGCTATGGTTACCAAAACTACAGTTATAAAACAGACCTGGAGAAGGCAAATTAACATCTAGATATGTACATACTCTGCCATAAGTGCAGAAAATGCACTGTTGCGGTGTTTCAAGTATCTGGTACGCTTGGCCTTTTGTACAAACGATAAACAATCCATTTAAATCAATAAGCATCCATCATGAACATTTCTCTTTATTAAATTTAGCAGTAATTGTATCCATTGAGTTATATCTTTTCGACTTTCAACATTGGTACATTTTCATGTAATGATGAATGATGGTGAGCTTTTCCACTTCAAAAATTTCATGTTTAGGCTGATGTTTAAAAGAGAATCAGGGATTGTGGGCCCAATCCTGATCCCATTCAGATTAGCTGCCCTTCGTTATAGATTTTGTAGTACCAGAGCCAGTATCTATATAATTATTGCCCGCATCACTGTCGGAAAGAAGGTGAAAGAGGTTATTCAGCGATAAATAAGATTTTTTTTTTTAAGCCTGGGTAAGGTACAGGAAATAAAGGTTTAAGCGTTGCAAACAGCAAAGTCCCAGTTTTTCAGTGAAGGCGAGAGATAGGCAGGTCTCACCTGCTCGCTGGCCGCGCTCATCCACCCTTCCGTCCGTTTGTGCGTCCATCCCCGTCCGCCGAGCCGGGCCGCCCGAGCGCTGGGGGACCGCGGCGCCGCTCCCACGGCCGCGGCAGGATTTCCCCCAGATGCCTGTTCCCTGTGTGTTCGTCCGTCAGGAAACCCCGTTCCTTGCGAAACCCGAAATGTCTGCCGGGACCTCCTCCTGAAAAAGCCCCCAGAGAAGCGGCGGCCGAAGCCGATTTCTAACTTCCGAACATTCGTCGGCTTTTTTGCTTTGAAACCCTCGTCCCCAGCCTTTACTCTCACGTTTCTCCCGTGTCCGAGGCGCTTCTCGGAGGCGAGACGGAAAGGTTGGAGGCCGATGCAGCGGGCACAGGGGTCGGGACCGGGGAAGGAGCGCGATCGCAGCGCGGATACCCAGAGGCTCCGCGCCTCTGCAGCACTTCCGAGCGCCGCCCGCCCCTGCCCGGCCCCTGCCTCCTGGTCCGGCCCGGCCCAGCCCGGCCCGGCCCTGCTCGGAACCGTAAGTAACTCTGCGGCTCTGGAAGGGCCCTGCGGCCTGACGAACGGCAGGGACCGGTTCCTCGGCCAAAAAGGGTAACCTGAGCAGAATAGCCACCGAGCCCGCGTTTCTTTGGATGTCTTAATCTTCGTTGTTTAGGTTATCTCGGAAACAGGTGCCCAGTTTAGTCTTGTTTTTTACTGAAAAATGATTTTATTAACGTGGATTTTTATACACTTACAGTGTGCATCGGTAGGATGCTGGACAGTAGAGTAAAACAGCTGTATTTGCGTAAAGATGATTAGGCACTGGACAATAGGAGCCATGTGATATATTTAGCTACAGGAGGATATTTTCAGACAATACCAGGGCTCTTCATTTCCTCTGGTTTACTTAAAGCAAGGATACGAAGAGTTAGAGGTCACAGTTTACTCACCGCTTTTACAAAACTCCGCTCGTAACCTTTTGCTTCTAAACAAACAGAAGCAGCAGCATCACAGAATTGAGGTAGACCTATTTTACACGTCTCTGTTGCTGGAAGCATTTATCAGCCTCCGTGTTTACATTGCCTCACGACCGGCTACACACCACACATTTGTTTAAAAGTTTAATAATTAAGTACTTTCCTCCCCTCACTGGTGAAGTTCTCCTTTGATGCCCCTCGGTGTGCATAGATACCTGAGCTCCCACTTGAGTGCTAAGTTTCCGTCCCGGGAATCAGATCCTTTTCCACCAAATTGCGTCGCCGGATCTGCAATTCCTTCCTCACTGCAAATTAAATTTAATTAAGCAGTTTACTTAAAACGTATTCGATGTTTTGTGAGAAAAGCAAACTGATTTCCTTGTTTTCTTGAGTGGTAGATTTCATTAGAGAACTACCGAACACAATTAACTCAAAATCTATGGGGCTTCGAGAGCGCTTCTAATTTCTTTCCCTTCTGTTGCGAGCGGGAGCAGCGGGCTCTGCTAGGCTGAAACACCCGTTTAGTTGAAAAGGGGTCGAAAGAGAACACTGGGTTCCAAAATTGATCCGGGAAATAAATTACAGTGCCAGTTGTTTTCCTTATAAAAGCTTCTGGGCTTTCGTCTAAAAGCCAGATGAGCACCACCACGAAGCCGATTTTGAAGCGAATACACATATTTCTTCAGGAATAAAATTATGCGAAATTGGCTCTTTATTAGGGTTTTTGGTAGCCTGTTCTTTGCATGCCTCGACCAAAAGGTAGGGAAATGGCAGAAAGAGCGCCGTAATTTCCTGGGATTTAACTTTTAATCCTTTCTGCAGATACTATTTTGGCCAAGATATCCCTACTGGAAGAAATTCGGTAACCCCCTTAGTTTCACAGGAGCGACTATGCCATTACACCACCCGTGTTTAGCCTCGGTACAGCTCTAGTTGCGCACCCCTCGCGTGTGCCACCTCCCCAGCCCGGTACCACTTCCCGGGGCAGCGGTACTGCCTCCCCGTTTCGCTTTTGCCGGCGACTTTTGCGGCGGAACCGTGTGGGCGCCGGAGCGGGCAGGACGCGGGGCAGCGGCGGAGGGGACAGCCATGGGGGACCGCTCCCCCTGCGGAGGGCAGCCGCTGGCCGCTAGTGGGAGCTGTGGCCCCGTGGAAGTGCCGCGGGAGTCGCGGAGTGTCGGGCTCCGAGCGCGGCGTCGGGAGCACCCGCGACCCCCCGGCGCCCTCCGCACCCCCCAGGGGACCTGCGATGCCGCGGGGAAAGCATCTCCAGCGCTGCCCGCAGGTAGCTCCCTCTGGCCAGAAATTAATGATAGAATGAAATAAAAGGGCCAGGTGCAGTGCCGTCGAGATACGCGGCGTCTGAAAACGAACTGTGTCCGAACCCCCTCTCCACGAAAATCTAGAGGGGAAGAAAGAGGCTCTAAGAAATCGCCAGAGAAAGGCGAGGGAATCCGCAGCCGGCCCCGGAGCCCCCGCATCGCCCACAGTTCTGCACATCTCTGAGGGGCTCCGCATGTCCGCCTCTTCTTTATTCAGTGACGGCCCGTGGCTAATTGTCGAGCAACCAGATAAACTTCGAAAACTCAGAGAATCTGTGGGAAGGGCCAGTGTGAACAGAGCGCGGAAGCACCCCCAGGCCTCCTTCCTGGTAGGGAACCCGCAGAAAGTTGTGCGCGGAGCTCCGCGCCAGTCGGAACACGGCCCGGCCCTTTCCCGCGCAACGGCGCGGAAGTGGCCGCCGCCGCGCAGCATCGGCAGCCGCGCTCCTCCGGGTTGCTGCGCTCGCAGCGGCGGGCAGGGTGCGGGGGAGCCCCGTGCCTCCTGGCCCTGCCGCTGCTCCCTGCTCTTTGAACGGCAGTGTACTTGGGAAACAGTTCCAGCAAAGGCTGGTTTTTTAATGCTTATTTGATTTCATTTTTTTTCCCCTGATTTCGCTCCATCTGGGCCCGCCGCGCCTCCCGCACAGCCCCGGTGTGAGTCAGAGCGAGTGGAC
This sequence comes from Cnemophilus loriae, assembly GCA_013397755.1. Classification (NCBI taxonomy): domain Eukaryota; kingdom Metazoa; phylum Chordata; class Aves; order Passeriformes; family Corvidae; genus Cnemophilus; species Cnemophilus loriae. The sequence goes on along the minus strand of VZTF01009271.1, from coordinate 1,669,409 downwards.
TCTCTACGCACGCCGGGCAGCGACCGCCCGCGGCGCGGCGGGGCCGGGGGGTGTTACCTGCCGGCCCGCTCG